>CAUYON010179729.1:0-13758 GCA_963573935.1 Arctocebus calabarensis
TTTTTTTTTTGAGACAGAGCCTCAAGCTGTCACCCTGGATAGAGTGTCGTGGCATCACAGCTCACAGCAACCTCCAATTCCTGGGCTCAAGTGAGTCTCTTGCCTCCGCCTCCCAAGTAACTGGGACTACAGGCGCCGGCCACAATGCCCGGCCATTTTTTGGTTGCAGCCGTTATTGTTGTTTGGCGGGCCGGGGCTGGATTCAAACCCGCCATCTCAGGTGTACGTGGCTGGCGCCTTAGCCCATTGAGCCACAGGTGCTGAGCCTTGACTTATTTTTCTTAACAATGTATTTTGATGAGTTGAAATACTTAATTTTGATGACATCTCGTTAACTTTTTCTTTTATGTATTATGCTTTTTGAGTTCCAGTAAGCCTTTACATAAAAGTCATGAAAATATTCTCCTGTGTTTTCTTTTAGAAGATTCATATTCTTAATTATTGGGTATAGGACTGTGATTCACGTCGAGTTAATTTTTGTTCATGGTGTGAAGTTGGTGTTGTGCTTCATTTTAAAGAATAACATTTATCCAGTTCCAGCGCCATCGTTTGAAGAAAAAACACAAAACTTCTTTTTTCTGCACTGAATTGCCTTTTGTATTTGACCACATTTATTTGAATCTTATATGTACAGATCTATTTCTGGACTCTGTATTATGTTTCATTGATCTAGTTCTGTGTAAGTATCATATTGTCTTCTTTACTGTGGCATTATAGTAAGTCTTAAAATTAGTTAACGTGAAACTTTTGTTTTTTGGCTAGTCCAGTTCCTTTGTGTTCCCATGTAAGTTTTTAAATAATTTTCTTAATTTCTATAAGTAAAGCCTTTTGGCATTTTGATAGGAATTGTATTAATTTATAGATTGATGTAGGGAGAATTGACCTCTTTATAATATTGAATTTGATAGCTTCAAACATGGTTCCTAGTGATCACTGCCTCCTGGTATTTGTATATTGTACAAGGTTGTATATTGAGGTTGGATGGTATGGCAAGAGTGGCGTTATGTGTGATGATAGATTTTAGGTGTCAACATGACTGGGTTAAGGAATACCTGAAGAATTGGTAAAACATTACTTCTGGGTGTGTCCCTTAAGGTGTTTCCAGAGGAGATTGGCATGTGAGTCAGTGGACTGAGTTTCCTCTTTTGGAGCTGGTATGCTTTCCTTTCCTTGTCCTTAAGCATCAAAAATCCAGGCTATTTGGCCTTGGGACTCTAGTGCTGAACACTCTACCCCCACCCCTAAATCCTGGAGCCCCACATTCTCCACATTCTTAGACTTTTGGCCTTGGGCTGAGAATCGTGTTGTTGGCTTTTCTGGTTCTGAGACTTTTGGACTGAGCCTTGTTCTGGGCATCTTTGCAGACAGCCTGTTGTGGGACTTTTCAGCTTCCATAAATGCGTGTGCCAATACCCTAATAGATCCTCTCTTAATGTTTTTCTGTCTCTATCTCTTATTCTGTCTCTTTGGAGAGCCCTGACTGATACAGTATGTTACTTCTAAAATTGGGTTATAAAGACACTGGCTTGTTGTTTTGTATGTTGGTCTCTTTCTTTGTCATCATTCATTCTGGGGAAAGCCAGCTGCCATGTTGTGGAGAAGCCCATTGTTAAATCTGTGAAGAATCTGAGCTTTTACTGTTCTTGGAAGCTAACAAGTTACCTTGCCGTAATTTCATAGATGCTTGATGGAAGACATGAGACTCGTGGGTCAGAATTGAAGGACAGTTTATTGTCATAGCAGTAGAGGTAGCTATATTATCAGCATTTTTGTGCCAAAGCCTTGAGCTGTAGTTCATGCTGAGTAATGCGAGAAGGGCCAGATGACACTTGCATGTGCAGAGGGTCACATTGCAGGAGAGAAACCCTAAATATAGGGAACCCCGATATTTTTTAATGGGCAATAAGTACTCTTTGCTTTGGCGAAGACCTTGTCTTCCGCCTGTTCATTACTGTATGTAGACTTCCTTGGAAAGATAGTTTGAAACAAACTGTGAATGTTAGTTAGAATGTTGGTTACATGATGTGCCGAAATGCAAGACAAGTACTGTCTCCCAACATCCACTTGGCATAGAACTGAAGCTTTCTGCAAATAGCCTTGAATGAACTTGGAAGCAGATCCTCCAGTCTTTACTTGACTGTAGACCCAGCTACATGATAGGATTTTGCTTTTTGACTGCAACCTCATAAGACTCTAAGCCACACCCACCAGCCATGTTGCTCCTAGATTCTTGACCCTTAGAAACTGTAAAATATCAAGTATTTTGACCTGCTAAGTTTTGGGGTAATTTATTACACAGTAGTAGATTACTAATACAGTTATGCACCACTCCTTTTATTTAGATCATCTTTATTAGATTTTAGTAATATAAGCATATATTTACATATATGTAGCATTCCTGCAATATCTCTACAGTAGATAATGAAATATGTTTTCGTATATATTGCTAGAACATCAAATTATGTAATTGATGTTATAGTAATATATTCACATATACAAATACACTATGTATATAAAGGAATATTTTCATTTTCACTGAAAAGATACTACATGTTAAATTCACTCTGAGAATTCTGCTTTTTGATGCTATTACAAATGAAATTTTTGAAATTTCATTTTTCAGTTTTTCCATACTAACATATAGAAATGTAGTAGTTTTCTGTTGTCATCCTGATATCTAATCTGGTATAAATTCACATAGTTCTAGTAGTCTTATTGTAGATTTCTTAAGATTTTCTGTATAACAACAATCATATCATCTCTGAATAAGATAGTTTTATTCCTTCTTTTACCACCTTCAAGTATTTTATTTCCTTTTCTTACATTGTTGCACCATCTAGGATCTTTAATACAATGTTGAAGAGCAATGGTAAGGCCTGGTGCTGTGGCATGCTTATTATTCCTCAGCTAACTCATGAGGTTAGAAGATCACTTGAGCTTGGAGAGTGAAACTCCATCTCTTTAAAAAATAAAAAAAGAAGAAAGAAAACTTAATGAAAGTAGAAAGATAATTTCAATGTTACATAAAATGCTTTTTGTTTAATAGAATGACAATCTTGTTTGTTCCTGAAATTAAAGGGAAGACAGTCTTTCACCATTCAGTAGTGTGTTAGCAGTGGAATGTTTTTGAGTTAAGGAAAAAAAATCAGATGGAGGATGTGCCCTTCCATTTCCACTTTACTGAGATTTTTATTTCATTTTATTTTTATTTTGTTGTTGCCCTAGTTTAGAGTGCTGTAGCCTAGCTCATAGCAACCTCAAACTTCTGGGTTCAAGTGATCCTCCTGCCTCAGCCTCCTAAGTTGCTATGACAACAGGTACCCATCATAACTCTCACCTAATTTTTCCATTTTTAGTAGAGGCAGGGTCCCACTCTTGCTCAGGCTGGTCTCGAACTTCTGAGCTCAAGCAGTCCTCCCACCTCAGCCTCCCAACGTGCTATGATGAGGTGTGAGCACTGTGCTGGAACAGAGATTTTTAGTTTTAAATTAGGAATGGATGTCGAATTTTGTCTGGTGCCTCCCCTTTCAGTATTTATAGAGATGGTTATGTTTTTTTAATAATTCATTGTAAATCCTCCTTAAAAAGTTGGCTTTTTAAGCTATACTGCTTTGTGTTTGTTATAGTGGTTGCTCTGTGCATTACAGCATTTACTGTTAACTTTCACAGTTTATTTAACAGTATCATTATGCCATTTGATGTAAAATAAAAGGACTTAATAAAGTACAGTTGCATTTAACCTTTGTGCTATTGGTGTGTTATATTTTGCTTCATTGTAATGCTGTTTTTGCTTTAAATAGTTGCCTTTTATACAATTTAAGAGAAAAGGAAAAAAAAGAAGAGCCTTTTGGAAGGCAGCTAGGCTCATCACTATAACCACCAACGTTGCTCTAACCATTTGATTATTACTGCATATTTATTATTTCCGGTTTTCTACATTTGTGTGTTTTAGCTAAATGTTTGATCTAATGTCATTTCTCTTCAACTGTAGAGCTTCCTTTAATGTTGCATAATATACAAGTCTAGTGATAGTCTCAGGTTTCATTTATTTGAATATCTCTATATTTTGCTCTTTTTAGGGGTATTTTTCATAGATAAAGAATTCTGGACTTATAGTCATTTTTTTTTGATGTCATTTTATTTTCTGGTCTCCATTGTTTCTTTAATTTACAGAAATTTGAAGTGTAGTTTTAATTTAGTTTTTGTATTTGGAGTTTGCTGAGCTTATTTGATCTGTAAGTTGATATTTTTCATAAAATAGGGAGCATTTTAGCCATTACTTAAAGAGATGTTTTTCCTCTTCCTTCTCTCCCTCCCCCACTTTCTTCCTACTTCCTTCTTCTTTCCTTCAATTCTAGTTCATGTTATTCTGTTTAAAATTGCAATATAGATGTGTGAGTCTATTCATTTTTTCTTTCTTAGTTTTTAAGATTAAATTTCTATGGATCTGTCTTTAAGGTACTGACTTTTTAAAAACATTGTTTCTGACATGTGGTTAAGCCCATTTTCAAATAATATACTTTTCAGTTCTATTATTTCATTAACAAATTTTTCCATTCATCTGCTGCTCACATTTCCCATTGTGACCACATTAAGTTTTTGAGTGTGTTCATAGTAACTGCTTTAAAGTCCTTGTTTGTTAGTTCTCTCATCTGTATTATTTAATAATGGTCTTTTTCTTTTGACTGTTCCACCACTACCCCTTGACAGTGGTTCACAATTTTTCCTGCTTCATTTTATAAATAGTAAGTTTGAATTACTGACTGGACTTTGTAGATGATATATCATCTCTCGAGCTTTTCTTATCTTCTGTTGATGAGTGTATTAAATTAGTGCCTGATCTTGAATTTGTGAATTTGGTTTTCTGTTTTAAGACAGATCTGAGATGTTTACTATGCCCTTCTCACTTGAGCAAACTCTAAGCTCTTGTCTCCTCTGCAGTGTGCAACAGCTGAAATTGCTGAGTTCTTTGAGCTTTTCAGTTGTTTTCCTCTGGCCTCTTTGGAATCCTCCCTGAGCATATGAAGTTCAGGGGTCAGTGAAGAATTTGAAGAAGTTTGTGTTAGTTTTGAGGCTTCCTTCCCTGCTGTGATTCTCTTTTCCTGAATTTCCCCTTTGAATTTCCAACCACTTTGTAGCCATGAACTCCCATGAAAATACAGCTTTCTGCTTGAGTTCTGGCTGCCCTAGGCTGCAGCAAACTGAAAATGCCCTGGGGGGTAAATGCTGTATAAATTTGTATCTCCTACCCCTGTACTTCCTTTCTTTTAATAGTCAAATCTCCACTTTATACCTGCTTTTGGTTGCTTTTCTGTTTTCAAATCATTCTTAAAAGTGTTTTTTCCAGAGTTTATAATTGTTATCTTGCAGAAGGGTTAGTTTTATGAGTTGGGTGAACACTAATCCATAGTGATCAGAACTGTTCTGTGGAATATTTTTCATTGATTTTAATATATACCCTTTTTTAGGGTTACAGGGTTATTTTTCATTAAATTTAATATATGCCTTGTTTTAGAACAGAATAGAAACTCACCACTGCTTCAGCTACATCCATTTGATCTGAACATGTAATTATTTAGTATAGCGGTTCTTAACCTGTGAGTCGCAACGCTTTTGTAACAATGAAAATACATAGCGGCATCAAGGAAGGTTGAGAATCATTAATTTAGTGGAAAGCCAGGAGCTTAAGAATGTTTACATAGCCTGGTGAAAGAGATAGACAAATTTTTACTGTTTTTTTTTTTTTTTTCTCTTTATAAACAAGCAACTTGGTAGACAGCAGTAGGACACGTGGTACTAGAGAATATTGGAAGAAAATGTTGTTTTTCAACTGGTATTTCTGCTCTGAGGAAAAAGTACTAACATATAAATGTTTGTTTCAACTGCTTCTGTCTCATATTGATAGGGTGGTTACATCTATAAGTTGTTAACTAGGACCAACCGAACAGAGGGCTTTTTAGAATTCTAAATTTATTTATGACTCTGACTTTAGCTAAACAGATTTTAAAAAGGGAATGTTGAAGGGGAAACTGGATGAGTTCGTTTTAGAGATGGCACATTCATTTTCTGATAGATTTATTCTTTTGTGCTGCTAGCACAAACCTAAGGGTAGCATTAGTATAGTCTAAATGTATTATTACGGTGTTGATTTTTACTAGCTCTTTTGAATTTGGACAGTGTCCATTTTGTTTTTGTATAACTGTAAGAAGGTACTTACAGTTATTCCTATAACTTCTTTAGGAAGTAAGTGCATTCCAAATTTAATATTTTTTGGTTAAATCTTTAAATATTTTTGTTGATGGAAGGAAAGCAAGGTGTTTGAGAACCACAGAATGTGATTATTTGACTTTTTCTGTTCGGTTAAGCAGATAAGAGATAGGTGGACAGACTCAGGCAGATAAGAGATAGGTGGACAAACTCAGGTTTTCCACCGTAGTTTAATCGTAAATTACATTTCTATCTTTATCAGTTAGGGTTTGATGAGAGAAGTAACATTATTGTGAACATGTAAGGAATTTATTGTAGTGATTTGGTTTTTGCTGACTTTAGGATCTGATGGTACACTCCTGAGTCTCATGCTAGATTTGAAGTTGGTAGGCCTAGCAGTTGGGAAGGGAAGATAGATATGAAAATGGGAGAGAACATGCTTAAACTGAAATCTGCAAAGATGATTTGGAAGTCATGGAAATGAGCTGACCCATAAGCCCAAATTTGAGCCTGTGCACAAACCTGTCCTTGGGATTCTGAGGACAAGCTGAAGGAGATCTCATTAAGAGCTTGAGAAACTATGGGCCCATTTGCGGCACCATGCCACCCAAGGTGAGCCAAGAAAAGATCCACCTTCATGTGGATCCATGTGACAACTGCAACAGTACCTGAACTTTGTGAACATGTCCGATATTTTATTTTATATTTGTCTTCTAAGTTTCTTGGGAATTTCTGAGGACAACTCTAACCCAACCATACAGGGAATGGAATTTGGAGAAAGATAGTTGCAGCCTAGCTAAGTTCATACAATACAAAAGCATCATAGTCCACTCCTTGTCACTGTGGCGTCTATACACACATCTTTTAATCATATTTAACTTTGCAAAGGCAGTTGCAAAATTGTACTTTGGTGGTGCATAATGCCTTTGTTCAAATAATGCATAAATCCTTTCCTTAAAAGAGGATGCAAAGTTCTTTAATCCATTTTTGGATTAGTTTTTCTTTTACCTGAGTCACGTTTTATACTTAATATCCTTGTGATTTAAATACTGTACTGAGATTTGAGGTTAGCTATTACTAGATAGTCGTAGGAAGGAAGATAAAGTTAAATTGATTAACATATACATAAAAAATTAATAGCAAAATAAGGGAGGTCCTTATTAAGAGTTCTGTAGCTAGTTACATTCTAGTTATCTAGAATTACCTTTTTTTACTATCATTCCACATTTTCTCTGTCTTTAGCAAGCAGTTCATCTGGTTGTGGTTTCTCATCTGGTGAGGTGACCCAAACTTTCAGTCTTTAATTTTGAACCATTCATAGTCCTGACTGGATTGTTTCTGCTGACTTTAATTGCAGTCCATGGAAATAGGAAGTGGTATTTGAGAGGAACTCCTGCATTCCAGACATACTTAGCTCCCATGTGTGGTAGCAACCCGGTTCCCCCTTGATAGTAAGATCAGTTACCCCATTCAGTTCTGTAACCCTCTTCCTTGTCAGTTGATTCATTGGCATGAAGAGCCCAGAGTGGCTGGTGGCAGTCTGAACTTAAAGAGTTTAATGGAGCCATTGCTGCAATCCTTGGTAATGAAGAGCTCTGGATTATCAGAACCTAAAATTGTGATGATGGGAAACAAAAAGAGAGAAAAAGATGAAAGAAATAAGAACAAGTTTATATGTTAATGGGAATAATCTAATAGAGGAAAATGTTTTTGAAGGCAGGACAGAGATGATAGAGTTGTTGGAACAATATCCCTGAGTAGGAAAGTGTTGGCTTTAATTAGTACAAGGATTGGCTTTATTTAGGAACGCTGAGAATTTCCTTCTAACAGGAGGGGACGGCAGAGTTATATGGGCATAGAGGCATGTAGGCTGGTAGATGAAGTGGTGTGTTATATATTAGTGAATTAGGTCCCCAATTAAGAGTGAGAATGAGTTTATACGAATCAATATAGGTACATTTCACAACACTTGGGAAGTTAATAAGGATACCCAATACATTTGCTTGCACTGAAAGAAGTATAAACATATCTAGGAAAATGTATTGTAAATTAATAGACAAATGGCTACTAATAATTAAGTTCTAATTCTCAGTCTAATACACTTTTTTTTTTCCCCTGAATGGATACATTGTTCCTGAAAGTACTACAATACCAGCTTGAGGCATGGAGTGGACAGAGCAGGTTCCTATTCCAACTCCCTGTTACAAAAATCCATTTAAGGTATTGTCCTCAGTTAGAGGACATAGGAGATATGGAACTGATAAGAGCAGACACTACACATGATCTTAGCCAAAAGGTTGAGAGGTGATTGATAACACATTTTGGGGTTTTTTGTTGTTATTTGTTTGCCTAAAGGAGGAAACACATACATGAAGTCTGACAGTTGAGTTCATGAACTTATCCTAGAAAAAGTGTTACATCATTGCTAAGTATCACTGCGGTCACCTTTGAGTCAGTCCTCCTAAGGAAGCTGCACCCAAGCTGGCATCTAGTCCATCCTTTGAAGGCATTTTGGAATTCTTTTTCTGGAATAACCATCAGAGCTGCCCTCGTGTATGGCACACAAAAACATGCAACAACAATAACAAATACCACTCAGCAAGACACCACTACAGGTTGACATGAACATAGCTGTACAGCACTGCCAAATTGTTTGTACAGTACTGGCAGTGTAAGTACATGGTGGCAAGTTTGAGAATTTAATTGTCAGTCCTTGTACAACAACAGCTCTGATGGTCATTCCAGAAAAAGAGTTCCAAAATTGCTTTGAAGGATGGACTAGTTACTGGCTTGGGTGCATAGTTTCCCAAGGGAAGTATTTCAAAGGTGACTGGTGATACTCAGCAATGAGGAATGTAGCACTTTTTCTAGGATGAGTTTGCAAACTTAATTGTCAGAGTTCATATACTATTTTGAGCTTTTACAGATAATTTTTTTTTTGGCGGTGGGGGGAGGGAGGAAGACAAATCTTGCTGTATTGCCCTGGTGGTGTCATAGTTGCTCCAAGCAACCTTGAACTCCTGGGCTCAAGCCATCCTTCTGCCTCAGCCTCCCTGAGAGATGGAACTATAGACACATGCTATCATGCCACGATAATTTTTCTAGTTTTTAAGAGATGAAGAGTGGGTAGAGGGTTCTCACTCTCTTTTAGGTGGTTCTTGAGGTTGTGGCCTCCCAGAGTGCTAGGATTATAGGCATGAGCCACTGGACCCAGCCACAAGTCGATTTTCAATAACATCAAATAGTGATGGTATTTTTTTTTTTTCAGAAAGGAAAATACCATAGTAGTACTGCACGTCATGTCTACTCTGAAACTAGAAATTACATAAAGTAGTGATGAGGAGGGTGAGGATGGAGTCAGACTGCCTATCTTTAAATTCTTGCCATTATTCATGTGTTTCAACTAGCTATTGCTCTACGCCTATCCCTTCCCCTAATTCAGTGACTTGAAACAATAAGTATGTATTATTACTTAAGAATTTCTGGATCAGATTGATGTATCTGATCTTTTGGGCTAGATTTGGCTAATTTTAGCTGAGCTGATTTCATCTTGGATCATTCACATATTTGTGGTCAGCTGGTAGGTTGGAGGCTGGCTACTCTAAGATAGCTTCTTAAATTTCTGGTGATTGGCTGGTTTTCTGCTGGAAGGTGGAAGGTGATTGGGGCACTTTTATCCTGTCATTCATAAGGCTACTTGGACTTGTTTCTGTGGCGGCAAGATTCCAAGAGGGAATAGGAATGTGCAAGATCTCTTGAGGTATCTCCTTGGAACTGGCACGTCACTTCTGTTAGTCAAGGCAGGTCTTTAGACCAGACATAATTAAAGATGTGGGGAAATTGGTCTGCATCTTGAGGGGAAGAGCTGCCTTGTCACATTGCAAGGGGTATGAACACAAGGAAGTGTGGAGAGTTGGTCATTTTTATAATTTTGCCATACAACATGATCTTGTAAAAGTCTCTTCATCTTGGTTAATCTGTTTCCTAACCTAAGTAGTTTCTTAGGAGAGTAGTTTCTAAAAGATGATTTTGAAGGTTAGATAAAATAACCTTTGTAAAGTGCTTATGGTAGTGTCTTGATGTATTCCAGTAAGAGCTCAGTAAATGTTAAATATACTTACTACTTAGCAATAATAATAATTGCACCGTTCTTTCATATTCATGACTAAATCTTTCATATTCATATTCATGATTAACTCCTTAAAAGTGTAGCAACAGAGGAGTTGCTTAAGTTACCAATGTGCCAATGTTGGTGGTAGACCCAGCATTTAAATTGTTTGTGTGCTTGCTTGTTTTAAAAATCTAATTCTTTGTTTGGACACCCAGAATAGTAGTTAAAAATGTGGACTCTGTAGCTTATATTGACTGAGTCTTGGCCTTCCTCTTACTAAGTTATTCATTCAGCCTTGGGCTAATTCTTGAGCTCTTTGTGCTTCACTTACTAGGATTGCTTTACAGAGTTTGGTGGTGAGGATGAGATGAAGTAATATGTGTTAAATGTAGGGAGCTATGAGGCCAGGTGCTCAATGTGTTGTTGTTCCTTTTCTTTATCTGTTATTACCATGCTGCCTGTAATCCAAACCTTTAAAAACCTTTCTTATTGAAAAGTTTAAATGAGGTTGAAATTATGACTCTTCTCTTTATAGAACCATCTAACATTTTCATTAAATAATATTAACCTTTATGGTTCTCTGATATAATAATTATGGATTTTACTAATGTGAATTGATTATATAAGGGGGAATTCAATTTGGAGGAAACTATCCCACAGTATTTTGTCTTTTTTTGTTTTTCTGTCTCCTTTCTGAGCTTTTCATGTATAATATTCATTTCCATGGGTTCCATTCTATGTAGATTACTCCAAAATCAGTATCTAAAATTTGACCTTGCTTTTGGTTTGCACTCACTGTTGTTTTTTTTTTTTTACTACAATTAGTCATAAAATTTATATTTTTGTTACTTCAGATGTTTCTTTTCCCCTTTATGCTTGTTGCCTCTTGTTTAGTCCAGGTCCCTTTCTCTTTAAGCTTTTGGTTTAGTACAAATAATTTTTTTTTTTTTAAGTTAGTAGCCTCCTAATGCTCTCTTAATTCTAGTCCTCCTACCTTTTTCTACTCCATCCTTCAAGAACTGTTGATACAATTTCTGTAGAAGATGCTTGATGATTTTACTCCCTCGGTTAAAACTTTTTTTCCTTAACTTCTCATTGCCTGTGTGTAAGAAAAAATAAATTGGAGCATTCAAGGTTCTTCTTCTTCTTCTTCTTCTTCTTCTTTTTTTTTTTTTTTTGAGACAGGCTCAACCATGTCACCACCGTCAGTAGAGTGCCGTGGCGTCACAGCAACCTTAAACTCTTGGGCTTAAATGATTTTCTTGCCTGTGCTTCCCAAGTAGTTGGGACTATAGGTGCCCTCCACCTCACCTGGCTATTTTTTGTTGCAGTTGTCATTGTTGTTTTAGCTGGCCTGGGCCATTTTCAAACCCACCAGCCTTGATTTATGTGGCTGGCCCTGTAATCACTGTGTTACGGGCACCGAGGCGCATCCAAGGTTCTTAATACCTCTGTCCCTGCTTTCCTCTTCAGTAGAATGTTTAGTTAATTTTCAGTAGATTTTCTGAGGTCTGGCTGTACGAAACTATTGAAGACTGTCATTTTTCTTGCACTTCTGTGTGCTTGCATGCACTTTTAATTTCATTTGAAGTCTTCTACCTAAGTTTGTTAGGTTGGCAGACTTTCAGACTGTGCATCTTCTTAAAGATTGAACTGGTATAATTTCTCAGGGAGTTTTTTTTTTTTTTTTAACTACAATGCACACACTTTCAGATTCCTGGAATCTTTGCCTGCTTTGATATATGCTTATATTATTGCATTCATCACCTTGGTTGTTTATTTATTTAGACAGAGTCTTACTTTTTTGCCCCAGACTAGAATGCCATGGCATCATCCTGGGCAACCTCAAACTCCTTGAGTTCAAGCGGTCCTTCTACCTCAGTCTCCGAAGCAGCTGGGAATACAGTCTCCTGCCACAATGGCTGGCTTATTTTTCTTTTCTTTTCTTTCTTTCTTTCTTTTTTTTTTATAGTAGAGATTGGATCTCTTATTCAGGCTAGTCTACAATTCCCGAGTTCAAAAGATCCTCCTGCCTTGGCCTCCCACCAGAGTGCTAGGGTGTGAGCCACTGCACCTGGCCTATCATGTTGGTTTTTAAAAACAACTTTTATTTAGACAAAATTCATATGCCATGCAAGTCTTGAATATAAAGTATATAGCTCAGTAGTTTAGTATATTCACAGAGTTGTGCAGTCATTACTGCAGTCAATTTTAGAATGTTTTCATTACTCTAGAAAGTCTACATCTCTTAACCAACACCTCATGTTATGATTGAATGGTCCCCCAAAGTTCATGTGTTGGAAACTTGATCCCAAATGCAGCAATGCTGGGAGGTGGGGCCTAGTGAGAGGTGGTGCTCCACTAGCAGAGTGAGTGGATTAATGCTGTTACTGAGGGAGTGGGTTTGTTATAAAAGGAGGTTCAGCCCCCCCTTTTCTTTTTTTTTTCCACATGTGATGCCTTCCACCATGTTATGTTGCAGCAAGAAGGCCTTCACCACATGCTGGCCCCTCAGTCTTGGACTTTCCAGCCTCCATAATCGTGAGCCATATACATTTTTGTTCATTATAAATTACCTAAAATGTGATATTCCATTACAACAACACAAACAGACTAAGACACTTTCTTATACCCCTGCCCTAGATAACCACTAATCTATTTTCTGTCTATAGATTTGTCTGGTCTACATATTTCATATTAATGGAATCATATGGCCCTTTGTAACTAGTGTCTTTGATTTAGTGTAGTTTTACAAATCCATATTTTATACATATCAGTACTTTTTATTAGCAAATAACAATTATATAGATATACTACAGTTTGCTTATCCATTCAGCAGTTGGTGGTCATTTGGATTATTCCCACTTTTTAGCTGTTGTGAATAATGCTGTTTTGAGCATTTGCGCACAGAGTTTATGTGTGGATATGTGTTTTTCTTTCTCTTGAGGTATACCTAGGAGTGGAATTGCTGGATCCTGTGGTAACCTTCCATGTTTAATCTTCTAAGGAAATTGCAGGCTGTTTTCCAAAGCTAGAGCACTATCTTACATTGCCTTTGGCAGCATATGAGTCTTAACTATTTCTTCATATCTGTGCCCATACTTGTTATTGTTTGTCATTTTGATAATAGCTATCCTAGGAGATGGGAACTGGTATTCCTTTGTGGTTTTTATTAGCATTTCCTGATAGTTACCAACCTTGCATTAATAGGGGATAAACTCAGCTTGGGCATGATATTTTTTTTTTTTGTAAGACAGAATTTATTCACAGAAAAGAAAGAAAAGAATACAGAAAACATTAAACATTAAGGCATCTGTTAGAGGGAGAAAATTCTAGTGGGGAGAGAGAAGCTCTCTCCGTTTCTCTCCCAGTCTTTCTCCATCTCCTCCTTTAGGCCTTTAGTCTCAGGGTATATATAGGTGTATGGGTTCCTTGGCCAG
>CAUYON010179730.1:0-15151 GCA_963573935.1 Arctocebus calabarensis
TGAAAATGTTTCGACTTTTATCTTTTTTTTTTTTTTTGAGGCAGAGCCTCAAGCTGTCACTCTGGATAGAGTGCTGTGGCATCACAGCTCACAGCAACCTCCAATTCCTGGGCTCAAGTGAGTCTCCTGCCTCCGCCTCCCAAGTAGGTGGGACTATAGATGCCTGCCACAATGCCCGGCCATTTTTTGGTTGCAGCCGTCATTGTTGTTTGGCAGCCCGGGCTGGATTTGAACCCGCCAGCTCAGGTGTACGAGGCCTTGACTTTTATCTTATTATTTAGTAACTATATGTTAAGAATTATCCCAATTGAGGGGAATATTGGAACAATGGTTAGATTTATTTACATTGGGCTCTATAGGAGTTAAACTAATAGACTCCACGTAATATTTTTTCAAACCAAATAGACACAAATATGTAAGGTTAAATTTGAGAAAGTTCACATTCTATTTTTCATAGAAGTGACAAATTTAATTTCTCAGATTGTAGGAATACTTTTATTTATAGATGATAGTGATAATCTTTTTTAAAACTGCAAAAATATAAAGATTAATTTTAGGACATCAAATAAAGTCAGGTTGAATTGTGATAAATTTAGCGGACCAAAACAGTATCAAATGTGACTCAAAGCCTAACCTAAATCATTTGCTGGGGGTCTGAGTGAAAAGCATTGGTGATTTGAGATGCAGGGGTCTCATTTCATAAACCTGGTATCACAGGTCTGTGAGTTGCCTTAGAAAACCAGTGGTTGGCTCGGCGCCTGTGGCTCAACGGGCTAAGGCGCCAGCCATGTACACCTCAGCTGGCGGGTGGGAATCCAGCCTGGGCCCGCCAAACAACAATGACGGCTGCAACCAAAAAATGGCCGGGTGTTGTGGCGGGCACCTGTAATCCCAGCTACTTGGGAGGTGGAGGCAGGAGACTCGCTTGAGCCCAGGAATTGGAGGTTGCTGTGAGCTATGATGCCATGGCACTCTGTTTAGGGTGACAGCTTGAGGCTCTGTCTCAAAAAAAAAAGAAAACCAGTGGTTTGTGGCAGACTCTGGGCTTGAACTCAGATTTCTTGTCTCCAGCTGTTTTTCTGTGATGCATACTAACGGATTAACTATTAGATTAGTCTATGTTTTGTTTTGTCTGAGGAAGAGATAAAATAAATTATCCCCTGGGTGTCTGCAGTGGGTGTCTACCCATTGTAATGGGTAGAAAAGGCAGAAAGAGACGCTTTTTTGCATGTGCATTGAGATTTTTCTTTTCCTCAACTGACTCTTAGTTTGCGATGGTAGTGATTTAGGGTAGGGCTGACCCAGAGCAGTTTTTGCCCTAGTTACAGAGGGTTGTGGAAATCCTGTTGCTTATTAAGTTGTGCCTAAGAAAAATCTTATTAAGCAGCCTTAGCACGGTGCCTTAGCACATAGTAATTGGTGGATAAGTGCTAGATGAATTGAAGCAATAGTGGCAAGAAGCATAAATAAATTTCCTGTAATCTTGTTAAAGAATTGAATATTGTTTCCACTCTGAAATTTGAATGAATGCTATGTATAAAATACCTGCTTTTGATACATAATGAAAAATTTGATTTCAGTTAATTTGTTTTATTGGGATGCATATGTTGAGAACTCCCCACCCCCCCACCCCGTTTTTTCCCATTGGCAATAAGTAAGAGAGAGAGAATTCTGAACAGAAGCTTACCCTGCTCTGACAGTTTGCATGACACAATTGTGTGCCATGAGATTTGTTACTAGCCTGGTATACCTAAGACTTCCTCTTGGCAGTTGACCTCTACTTCCTTCATGAAATAAACAAACTTTAAATCTTTTTTTTTTTTTTGAGACAGAGTCTCAAGCTGTTGCCCTGGGTAGAGTGTCATGGTGTCACAACTCAAGAGATTCCCTTGCCTCAGCCTCCTGAGTAGCTGGGATTACAGGCGCCTGCCACAATGTCTGACTGTTTTTTGGTTGTAGTTGTCATTGTTGTTTGGTGGGCCTGGGTTGGATTAGAACCCGCTAGCTCTGGTGTAGGTGGTTGGCGTCTTGGCCTCTTGAGCTACAAGTGTTGAGCCTGTAACTATCTTTTACCTCCTTTTCTGTCTCTCCCATCCCTTGTTTAAGGCTAATTCTTCTACCTCTTTGAGTAAACCTTCTTTCTCCTCTGATTGAAGAATCATCTTTTTTAGATACCTCCTTTCTATTAGCTTCTTCCCTCAGCTTGGAGGTCTCTCTGCTCCAGATGATCACGGCATCTTTACTTGTTCCTTTTATAACTAAGCTTCTTGGATATAAACAGTGGTTTTCTGGCAGTCCAATTCCTTACCTTTTCTTCTCTTTTAGTTGGGTTAGATCAGTATCTCCTTCACTGATACAGGCAAACAACCTCTTAATTTGCCTTTCCAAAGATTGTATCTGGGCCTGTCTTACTTGACTTTTCTGCAGTAGTTTACCTTATTGCTTTTATCTACCTGAAGGTTTGCCCCCTCCTCAGCTTATATAATGCCACTGTCTCCTGGCTGCTACTTCTTAATCTCCTTCATGGCCTGCTTTTCTGTGACCTGACTCAGTGTTCTTCAAGATTCTGTCCCAGCTGCCTCCTTTTATCACAAGACCTTCCCTGGGATCTCTCTCTCTGCACAGTGGCAGGTGTATGCTGCTCTGATTGACATTTCCAGCTCAAATCTCATTCCTGAGCACCAAACTTGGGATCAAGCAGTTCTCTAGTCTCTTTCTCTGTTCCTAATTTCATTATCTACCTAAGTCAGAAATAGAAAACTGTGATGCCATCCTGATTTCCTTTTTATTTTTATTTAATTTAATTTTTTTTTTTTTTTTTTTTTTTTGAGACAGAGTCTTACTCTGTTGCCCTGGGTAGAGTGCTATAGTGTCATAGCTCACAGCAACCTCAGCCCTTGGGCTCAGGCAATCCTCTTGCCTTCTTGCCTCAGCCTCCCAAGTAGCTGGGCCTACAGGTGCCCACTATACTGCCCAGCTAGTTTTTTTTTCTATTTGTAGTAGAGACAGGGTCTCACTCTTGCTCAGGCTGGTCTTAAACTCCTGAGGTCAGTGATCACCTGCCTCGGGCTCCCAGAGTGCTAGGATCAATTTAGTGATTTAGTGTCATCAGCCACTTGTTTCTCTTTCATCTTGGGTTAGGTAAAGTTTTGTAGTTCCTGTGCTAGTGATGTTTTCTATTGATCTATTTTTTAACTAGGAAATCTTCACCTTCTTCTTTCTGTAGCTCAGGTTCTTAACACTACACATAACAGTGTTTTTGGTTTTGATTCTCCTAAATGAGGGAAACCAAACAATTTCAAGATTAAGATGTCAGGTGCATAAAATGCTACAGGGATATCAAAAAAGTGAAAACTGGGATAAAATGCATTTGGTGCTTCTGTGGCATCTGACCTTTGGGGGAAGTTTAGTGAAGACTTTTCTGCCACACCTGTTCTTCCTTTCTTGTGTCTGTTTCTGAGAGGGCATCCAAGTTGTCTCCTTCCAGTCTCTCAACTGAAACCTTGTTTGTTACCAGGGTCGTTCTTTTCCCTTTCCCACTTTATTTGGTTAGTAAGTTTTGCCAGTGACATCTCTCTATTCCTTTTTTCTTTCTTTTTTTTTTTGGTAGAGACAGAGTCTCACTTTATTGCCCTCGGTGGAGTGCAGTGGCATCACAGATCACAGCAATCTCCAATTCCTGGGCTTAGGCGGTTCTCTTGCCTCAGCTTCCCAAGTACCTGGGACTACAGGCGCCTGCCACAACGCCCGGCTATTTTTCTGTTTTTGTAGTTCGGCTGAGCTGGGTTTGAACCCACTACCTTGGGTATATGGGGCCGGCGTCCTACTTGGTGAGCCACAGGCGCCGTCCTCTGTATTCTTTCTGATATCTCTTTGATCCCCCCTTCTGAATCAGAAGATCTTTTATAAATCAGTGTTTTGTTACTATTTACATCTCATTGATTGTCAAGTTGTGATGCAAATTGCAAATCTGTTTCTTCTTTTCATCCTTATTATTACATTATTTGAAAACACAGTGGATGGTTTTCAGTTCTTTGGTCTCCTTTTTCATTTTTTAATCTTTATCATTGTTGATCACTCTTTCCCACGTGAAATTCCTCATTTAACTCTTAAGAGTCCATTCTTCTGATATTCTTGCTACATCTTTGATGACTGTTTCTTGGTCTCCTTTGAGCATTACCATCCCCCCATAGGTTCCTCTGGCTTGATCGCTCATGTTTTTGCTTGGGTAATCTCACCTACACATAGGATTTCTTTTTTTTTTTTTTTTTTTATTTGAGACAGAGCCTCAAGCTGTCACCCTGGATAGAGTGTCCTGGCATCACAGCAACCTCCAATTCCTGGGCTCAAGCAAGGCTCCTGCCTCTGCCTCCCCAAGTAGCTGGGACTACAGGCACCTGCCACAACGCCCAGCCATCTTTTGGTTGCAGCCATCATTGTTGTTTGGTGGGCCGGGCTGGATTTGGACCCGCCAGCTCAGGGGTACATGGCTGGTGCCCTAACCCGTTGAGCTACAGGCGCTGAGCCTACACATAGGACTTCAACTACCACCTGTTGACTTCCAAATCTTTAAGATTGACTGTTGACTTCCAAATCTTTGTCCTTAGCTTAGACTCCATGAGTGTTTATAATAGTGTTTATCTCTGTTAAGCTAAACATGAGTTCTTTCTGACATCTCCAACTGAGTCATTCTAGCTTTCTCTCATTGCTTATTTATTACTTCCCTCTCTGACTGTGAGGAGCTTGGCTTTCACTAGTACCATAGCCACTGGTTACACGTTAAGCATGGACTGTTTTTTTCTCCTGTTCCCCCCAACAGGAGTTGTACACTTGTTAAATATTTATTGTACAAAGTGTACCTTGTACACTTATTAAATCTTTGTTGAGTGAATGATGAACCTTGAAGCTGTCATGTATCTTACAAAAAAGGTTAGCATTTTATTTTAGCAAAATCTATTTAAATAAATCTTACTGTAAAGTTGGAAACAAAGCTTTTAATCACTTTAGTATGTAGGCAATATGTAGTCATTGTGGAAAATTTAGAAAATATGAAAAGTGAGAAAGAAAAAAGCACCAATAATTTTTTTCATTCAGAGACAACACTTAATATTTTGGTATATGTCCGTTTATAACTTTTTCTTTATATGTATAACATATACATGTATACATATATACATATTTTTGGAGAGTATATTTACACTGCTTATTTATAAGCAACCTTTTTTAAATTTAATATAGCTATATTATTTAGAATGGTTATACCATGTAGTTGTACCATAATTTATTGAATCAGCTACCATTTTTAAGATGTTCTAAGTTATTAGCATTTTTTTGTTATTATAAACACTGATGAATATTTTCTCAGAAATATTTTTTAAAAAAGTTATGTGTATAAATTTAAGGGGTACAAGTAGAAGTCTTGACATGCTTTTTGATATGTTTCTAAAAGTAGAGGTTTTGTACATGTTTCTGGGGATGAGGTTTTTTTTTTTTTTAAGACGGCCTCAAGCTGTCACCCTGAATAGAGTGCTGTGGCATCACAGCTCACAGCAACCTTCAATTCCTGGGCTCGAGCGAGTCTCTTGCCTCCACCTCCCAAGTAGCTGGGACTACAGGCGCCCGCCACAACGCCCGGCCATTTTTTGGTTGTAGCCGTCATTGTTGTTTGGCGGGCCCGGGCTGGATTCGAACCTGCCAGCTCAGGTGTACATGGCTGGTGCCTTAGCCTGTTGAGCCTCAGGCGCCAAGCCTGGGGATGAGGTTTTTATATTAAGCATCTGTTTTTACATTGCTGTCCTTCCAGAGAATATTGTCTAACACTCTTGAGACCTTGCGTCCCTCTTTGAAATTATAAATAAATAGTTTATTGTTAATGCCAGAAACTCACAACTGTTTATGTTGATTTATTTACCTCTATAGAGTATAGTGTCAAAGAATGCACTACAGTATCGGGGAAATTCCCAGCATGATGCCCAGGAGTTTCTGCTGTGGCTTTTGGACCGAGTGCATGAAGACCTCAATCATGCTGTGAAGCAGAGTGGCCAGCCTCCTCTGAAGGTAAGGATGCACACTCCCCTGAGGTGGTCCGGGAGCATTGAGCAGCAGTGAACAGAGTAAGGAGAGAGTGTGGATTCTTCTCCTGTGCTTTTGGTTAATGTAATGAAAATGACTAAGCTCTGGGTGAATATAAAATTCGGTGAAAACTTAAAGGACATTTCACCTTGTTTACTATTGTGTTGGCAGTATAAGGTATAAGAGACACTGTCCGCGTGGAGCTTACTGTCTAAGGAGGGGGGAAACATTTGCATATGTGACTAACTTTAGATTATAAGTGGTTCCATCTCATTAAATATCCTCAAGGTTGGGCACTGTGTCTTCCGTATCTTTGTATCCTAATGTCCTGTATAGTGCTCTCTACATGTGGTAACAGATGCTCAATAGCTAATTAGTAGACAGAGGTACATACAAAAGTTAAGTAAATTATGAAGTTATGAAGTAGAATGTGGAAAGGCACCAAAATGAACAGCACAGCTATTACCACATTACATGCTTGAGAATTAAGGTATTGGAAGAATTAGTACTTTCAAAATAGTTGGGGGTTACTTTCTGGAAGAGGTTGGGGTGGAGGGCTTTGAGGATTGGAGGGAGATTGGAGCGTCCTGGGGAAGGAACGCTGCTCTGCTGTCTAAATTGGGTAGAGAGATGGGTAAACATGGTCAAATGCAGAGTCTTTTTGAGGAGGTGAGTCCATGTGGTCCACGTCTGTCTGCTGTATTCTGGTTCCTTTAGCAGGTGGCTGTCACTGAAGCTTTGGGACTTGGTGCATAGCATGTAAAAGAAGTCAAGGACATTTGTGACTTTTGGGGTTCATCTTAAATCAAGATTTTGTACTTCTAGTCTGTGAAATTATACTTCTTTTTTCTAGCCACCGTCAGAGACTGATATTATACCTGAGGGACCATCTTTTCCTGTCTGTAGCACTTTTGTACAAGAACTTTTTCAAGCCCAATACAGGTATGAGCAAATCAAATGTTTACTTTTACTTTGTTTGCTTGGCATAAATCTAGGTAATCTTAATGTGTGTGTCTTACCTTTTTATTTTTGAAGATCTTCTTTGACATGTCCTCATTGTCAGAAACAGAGCAACACTTTTGACCCTTTCCTCTGCATTTCTTTGCCAATTCCTCTACCCCATACAAGGTAAGAGCAAATTTAGTTAAAATTAAAACCTGCAGTTCCTACAGTATTCCTTTTTCGCTACAGGCTCTAATTACTAGGTCTTCTTACTTTTTTAGACAAGTAATAGGGTTAAAGATAAATTAAATACATGTATTGTTACAGCCGTACAAAAATAAATGCCTGTCTGAGTTTGCAGGCTGAGTTCTGTTTGTCATCCAAGTGGGAGAGGCCAGGGTTGTTGGGTGACTTCTAATTTTTCTAGAGACCTCATATTGCACTTGTTATTTCTTAGTTGCTTTATTTTGAAATGTTTCTTAAAATTTCCAGGAGTTACGCTTTTTTAAAGAAAATGCAAAGCACAGAACCAAATATGGATATAGTTTTGTTTTATGAAGGTTACCTTTTCCAGAGGCGTTGATTATTCTTTGGTAGTTTTACTCAGATCCAAATAAAGTTTTTTCATTAGGCTTTAATAAAGCCTTCAAAAGAAAGGTGTGGGTTAGCTTTAGTTTTGTGAGTTCAGACCAGGCTTGTTTTGCTTCTTCTATGTTTTAGTTAAAATAAGTGGCTAATGAGAAGATCTGACTTTGATCTGTACAGGCCTCTCTATGTCACCGTAGTGTATCAGGGAAAATGTTCTCACTGCATGAGGATTGGCGTGGCTGTGCCTCTCTCTGGGACTGTTGCCAGACTTCGGGAAGCAGTGTCTGTGGAAACAAAGATCCCCACCGATCAGGTAATAAGCCTGCTAGGATATATTACACACGTGCCATGAAAATATTGCTTTCTGTTCTCCTAGAATTTTTTGCTATTCTCTGCCAAATATAGTTAGATAGAAATTTAAAACCAGTTGTATCTGGTGTTGAGGAAAACAAAAATAAGACTTAGTAATACTTAGAGAAAATTTTCAGTCTTCATTTATTGTATATTTTTTAAAAGGCAAAGGTGTGGCTTTACACCAAGACCTTCTTGTAGCTTTGTTTTATAAATATTGAAGACCTTTTAAATCATTCTTATGGATGCATATGTAGAGGGTCCCTGTGGTATTTGACAGTTATAGAGGCTTAGAAAATCTGAGCAGTGACTCTGGAAAATCCCTTCCTTGCTAAGACATCTTGCTTTCTGTACATAGTAAATGCTCAGTGCATTTCATTTTCTTAATAAAGCTATACCAGCCTGTCTTACATTGTTTAGATAAGAGAAAGGAAAGTGCCCCTGACCCCTTTTGGGGTATACCTTTGATAAATGGTTATGTTTAAATTGACCAGAAATCACTGTTAGCCTGTTTGTGACTATCTATTATTATAGTTTTATTTGGAAAAATATTCCTTATTTAAAATTTACTAAGAAAAGGTGACTCAGTGGCTAAGTAGCTTTCCCCTGGATAGCTTCTGGAAGCTGCTATGTAATCACTGAAATATTAAAGGTGTTATGTACTTGAGCCTCATGGGCTCTGTTTGGGAAGTTACTACAGTAAAACAAATACAGCCAGCAGTGTTGCCCTAATATGTACAAAAAATATCTCACATTTTATAGGCCCAAGTACTGGCATATGGATAACATGTTCATATTCTACCTTACTCTGAAGAGCTCATGAGTCTCTTTTTCCCCCTTCAGGATTAGGGAAAAGGCAGAAGGGGTTGGGAGGGTTGGTGGTGTCCAGGACAAATCTGCTTGCATCTTTGAAGCTGCTGGTGCTGTCTGGCTCTTTTTGCATGTGGTTTAAATTAGGGAAATAATTACAGGTTTTTTTTTTTTTTTTTTTTTTTTTTTGACCTCAGCTTGCTAGAGAGATGGAGAGAGTGAATTTACTTGTGTGTTCACTGGCAGAAAAACAACATGATTATTAAATTCATTAGAAGGGATACACATCGTGAGAGGGACTTTACCTAACAAATACAATCAGTGTAACCTGGTTTCTTATACCCTCAATGAATCCCCAACAATAAATATGGAAGAAAAAAAAAAGAAGGGATATATGCTAGGAACAGTTTTGCTGGACTATTTGTAGAATATGCCACTAACCCCTTTTACCTCGTAGATTTTTGGAATGTAAGTGCTGGTAGAGAGGACCTTGGGGGTTTGGTCCAACCCCTTCATATGAAGGAGGCTCAGAGAAACCATGTGACTGGTTTAAGCCCACAGGGCTGGTTGGTAGCAGCAGAGTTAGAACCTCCTCATGCCCAGGCCAGTGCTTTTTCACTACACAGTGCTGCTGAGTGTGTGCTGAGCCTTTAGGAGTTTTCATCCCCATCTTTTGTTTTTCTCTTTTGTTATAAAATTGTCAATTATTTCAGAAATATAACTGAGGAAGCAGAATATCTTATACTAAGTCTCTTAGTACTAAGGGTTACTAACTTTACTTAGTACTGTGTTTTATAGTATTCATTCACATTTTTTTCTATGTATATACTACATTATTTTATAAAAGTGGAATCATTTACACATTGTCCTTGCTTTTTATTTACTTAAATCTTTCCACATCAGTACAAATAATATCTAGTTCCTTCTTCTTAATAGCTTTATAATTCTAGTAGGGGTATGACATATTTAGTTACTATTGTAGGACACTTGCGTTATTTAATTTTTTTTTTTTTTTTAACCAATACACAGATCTGTGGTTATTCCACATTTTTAATTTGAAAAGAAGGTGAGAAAGTCTCAGAGTCAGAAGCAGACTGTCTTCTTGACATGAGACTGGATAGTTATAGAACCTTAGGCAAGTCTCTATACTTTTCTTAGTTAATCAAGGGGGTTAGACTTTATAATCTTCCTGTGCCCTTTAATACAATTCCTGTGGGTCGCGACTCACTGGTTGAGATCCGCTGATTTAGAGGATCTCTGGATTGACTGCCATAGAATTCCAAAACCAGAGTTACAGGTGTCTGTGGGGAATTGGTTTTAGGATCTTCCTTCCTCCCAAGGATGCCAAAATCCATGGATGCTCAAGTCCTTTATATAAAATGGCATAGCATTTGCATATAACCTTCGCATATGCTCCCATACCCTTTAAATCACCTGTAGATTACTTATAATATATAATATAAATTTATATAAATACTATAATTATTTATACTATATTTTGGGGGAATAATAACAAGAAAAAAATCTTTACATGTCCAATACAGATGGAACCATCTTTTTTTTTCCCCTTCTGAATATTTTTACTTTGTAGTTGGTTGAATTACTGTTGTGGAATCCACTGATATGGAGGCCCACCTACATAGAGTTATACAATTACAGAGGATATTTTGCTTATAAGATTTGTCTTGTTAACGGCAAATAATGTGGGCTCTATGAGATGTTACAGAATTCTCACAAGCCACTGCAAATCCTGATGGTCTGGAGAAGTTCAAAGAATTGGGAAATTAGTTAGTATTAATTTTCCAGTTATCTGGCTATTTACATTTTTTCTATTTTTAGATTGTGTTAACAGAAATGTACTATGATGGGTTCCATCGTTCCTTTTGTGATACAGACGACCTGGAAACTGTCCATGAAAGTGACTGCATTTTTGCCTTTGAAACCCCCGAAATATTTAGGCCTGAAGGAATTCTCAGTCAAAGAGGTAAACGAGCATCTATTTTCATAATAATACTTGGGTTTGCAAGTTTGAAACTGCACACCTTTCTAGATGTCTGTTACATAATGATATCCAATATTTAAAAATTGGGGTAAAGATAATACATATAACATGATTTTTTTATAATGGTATGTATTTTATGGTAACATTTCCCCCCAAAAAGGCGACTTTTACAGTTTTAGGGAAAGATTTATGTCCAAAGTTGGGATAGCCCTTTACTCTTAAGTGCCTTGTTTGGCATGCTATAATAGCATTTGGGAAGATATATGAGGACTTTCTGGAAAGTATCCAACCATGTAATAGGAAAAATAGTATTAACAATGGCTGGATGCTTTCTGGACAGCCCTTGTACTGTGCCATTGCTTATTTTGCTTTGCTTTTCAATTTTTGAATTTTGCTACTATTATGCTTAATTTCTAAATTCTGTAATCTTTGCTATAGGATGTTTTCTTGATTCTTACTTTTAAGAAATTTGTATGTAAGTCTTTATTGGTAAGCAGGAAGAATAAAATAAAACTCTGGATTGTATTGTTTTTGTTTTTGGGTTTTTTTTAGACAGTCTTACTCTGTTTCTCATGTATTCTGTTGCTAGAATGCCATGGCATCAGCCTAGCTCACAGCAACTTCAAACTCCTGGACTCAAGCAATTCTCTTCCCTCATCCTCCCAAGTAACTGGGGCTATAGGTATCTGCCACAATGTCGGCTAAGTTTTTCTATTTTTAGTAGAGAATGGGGTATTGCTCTTGCTCAGGCTGGTCTCGACTCCTGACCTTAAGGGATCCTCCTGCCTCAGCTTCTTAGAGTGCTAGGATTATAGGTGTGAGCCACTGCATCTGGCCAAATAGCATTGTTTCTTTTATTGCAGTTTGGACTCTGATTTGGAATCTTGCTTTTCTCTCCATTGATTTTGAGAGTTGCCAAGCAACTCAGACTTTGTTCCTGGTTTTAGTATTCTTAAAGGTTTTTCCTGGGTTTCCTCGTATTTTTGCTTTTACTCTGAGATTATTAATGCATACATGTCACCTAGGAACTGGTTAGGAATGAAAATTCTTGGATCCTTGCCACTGTTCTATTAAAGGAAAAACTCTGGGACATGGACCTAGGAATCTATTTTTCATAAGCCCTCTAGGTGATTCTAATGCAAGGTAAAGGTTGGGAACTGCTGTTTCCCTAGTCTTACCAATATTTTCTGCTGTATGATTTTTAAAAATTCCACTAGCCCCCACTTTTCTTTGGGTTCTGATTTTGGGGTACTTACTACAGGCATCTTATACTCAGGAAGAATTCTTAGACCAGCTTCTATGGAGTAATGGCATTGCCATCCTGCTCTTCACTCCAGCTGGATCCAGGCTTTGTGACTTCTCCCTCAAAATACACACAACTGATGGCACTCTTTGCATTTTTCCTTTTCTTTCTATTTCCATTGGCACAGTTCAGATGAGTCTCAAAAGAGCTTTTCCAGTAACTTACCTTTTTATCTCAGACTTTCTCCTGTTCAGTTATTTCTCCATAGTGCCACCAGACTTACTTTAATACATAGTTCTGATCATGTTGCATGCTTATTGATTTAGCAGTGGTTCCCCTTTGTCTAAGATTAGATGTAGACACCTAAGAAGAATTCACAACCCCTTGCATTTTGATCTTTGTCTTTCTGTCCAGCCTCTCTGCTTCATTCTGTCTCCTTCCCCAGTTTCTCTCCTCTAAGTTTCTCTCTCTTTCTCAAACAGGCCTTGTGCTTATATCTACTTTCCCCACTGTTTGCTCTGCTGAGAATTTACTTCTCTAACTTTGTCTCCCCCAGGTACCTTCTAATCTCCCCATCCCACTCAGCTGTAAGCAACCACTGTTTTACTTTCTGTTTCCATAGATTTCCCTAGTCTAGACTTTCATATGAATGGAATCAATAAAATACATGTGGTCTTTGGTGACTGACTTTAGTTAGCATATTTTCAAGTTTTATTCATGGTGTGGTACATAACATGTATCATTCCTTTTTATGGTTGAATAATACTTGGTTGTCTGGATATATCCCATTTTCTTTATCCATTTGTTACTTGATGAACATTTGGGCTATTTCCACTTTTAGGCTATTAGGAATAATGCTGCTGTGGACATTCCTGGCAAGATTTTGTGTGGACTCACGTTTTCATTTCTCTTCAGTATGTACCTAAGAGTGGAATTTCTGGGTTATATGGTATTTGGGGAACTTTCAGACTGTTTTTGAGAGTGGCTATACCATTTAACATTCTCTCATTTAGCCTTAGCAGTGTCTGGTGGTTTTAATTGCTCTATATCCTCATCAATACTTGTCTGACTTTCTGATTCTGGCTATATTAGTGGGTATGCAGTGATATCTCATTATGGTTTTGATTTGCATTTTGTGAATTACATCACGGCAAGCATCTGTTCATGTACTTATTGGCCATTTATATATCATCTTTGGAAAAATATCTAGCCCATTTTTAAATTGCATTATTTATTTTTTGTTGATTTGTGGAAATTTTTATATATGCTAGATACTAGACTGTTAATCAGATTAATGATTTGCAAATATTTTCTTCCATTCTGTAGGTTGTATTTTCGCTTTCCTGATAATGTGAAAATGTAAGCTTTGATGTACAAAAGCTTCTAATTTTGATGAAGTTCAATTTATCTTTTGTTTCTTGTGACTTTTTTGTCATATCTAAAAATACTTTATTGGGTGGCACCTGTGGCTTAGTGGGTTGGGCACTGAACTCATATACTGAGGGTGGTGGGTTCGAACCCTGCCCCGGCCGGCTAAAACAGCAGTGATAACTGCAACAAAAATAGCTGGGTGTTGTGGGTGCCTGCAAACCCAGCTACCTCGGGAGGCTGAGGCAAGAGAATCACTTGGGCCCAAGAGTTGGAGGTTGCTGTGAGTTATGACGCCATGACACTTTACTGAGTATGGCAGAGTGACACTCTGTCTCACAAAAAAAAATAAAATAAAATAAAAATACTTGATCAAATCCAAAGTCTTTTAAGAGTTTTATAGTTTTAGCTCTTGACCCATTTTGAGTTAACTTTCATGTGTGGTATAAGGTTAGGGTTCTACTGAATTCTTTTGCTTGTGGTTGTCCAGGTGTTTCATTATTAACTTTATGAGGATATAGTTACAGTTTGAAAGAAAAGGGATTATTGACATAGTAGAAGCTCCTTTGAGTTTTTTTTTTTTAAGCATCCAGGCTAGACCTGTGGACAACTCTCCAAAGGCAGACATACCCTAGCAGTTTGCATTAGTATGTGGGCTTTGTGTCAGATGACCTGGGGTAGACTTTGCTGCTGCTGCTTACCAACTTAACAATTTTTTCTTTGAATTTTAGTTTCTTTATGTGCAGTATGGGAGTAATAACCACTGTGTTGTAGCATTGTAGCATTGATGACAAGATTATATGAAATCAGATGAGTCAGGCATTCTGTGGAAACTGCTTTCATGTTCTAGTTTTTGATTACGTTGTTCCTTTATTATAACTCAACACTTAGGTGACTCTTAGGTGACTCCAAGAGTAAAGGATTCAGTCAATTATGAGTGTTTGGGGGCATCTGTCAGATAACCTGTGCCATAATTGGCTTCAGTGGTAAATATGAAAGAAGTAGGTCTTTGATACTATTTGAACTGAAATTTATATAACTTATTTAGCAAAGATACTGTGGAAGGTACTGGTGAATGCAAAGAAGAATAAGAGAAAGCTCTGGCCTTCAAAGAACTTAGCATTTAGAGAGGTCTTTTTTTTTTTTTTTTTTTTTGGTAGTGACTTTATAGCCCTTGGTAGAGTGCCATGGCGTCACACAGCTCATAGCAACCTCCAACTCCTGGGCTTAGGCGATTCTCTTGCCTCAGCCTCCTGAGTAGCTGGGACTACAGGCGCCCGCCACTATGCCCGGCTATTTTTCTATTTTGCAGTTCGGCTGAGGCTGGGTTTGAACCCGCCACCTTTGGTATTTGGGGCCGGTGCCCTACTCGATGAACCACAGGCACTGCCCTAGAGAGGTCTTTTTAACAGTTCAGCCTCGGGCAGTTCAAAATAAATGGAGTATTGGGGAAAGGGTAAAAGGGAATCACGAAAACTGTCTGGGTTGCATCAGGATTCCACAGGGGTGGTGACAAACGAATTTGAAAGATGAGTAGGCTATCAAAGGCAAAGAAGTGGCTCGGCGCCTGTGGCTCAACGGGCTAAGGCACCAGCCACGTACACCTGAGCTGGCGGATTCGAATCCATCCCAGGCCGCCAAACAACAATGATGGCTGCAACCAAAAAATGGCCGGGTGTTGTGGCGGGCGCCTGTAGTCCCAGCTACTTGGGAGGCAGAGGCAGGAGACTTGCTTGAGCCCAGGAGTTGGAGGTTGCTGTGAGCTGTGATGCCAC
>CAUYON010179732.1:0-23165 GCA_963573935.1 Arctocebus calabarensis
TCTGTCTCTACAAAAAAAAAGAAAATTTAGGTTAGGTTTTAAAAAGGTATTAAAGAAGGCTGGGTGTGGTGGCTCACACCTATAATCCTAGCATTCTGGGAGGCCGAGGCAGGTGGATCCCTTGAGCTCAAGAGTTCAAGACCAGCCTGAGCAAGAGCAAGACTTGCTCCTCCTCGTCTCTTCTAAAAATAGAAAAACTAGTCTCGGTGCCTGAAGTACAGTGGTTACGGTGCCAGCTACATACCCTGAGGCTGGTTTGAGCCCGGCCCCAGCCAGGTAAACAACAATAACAACTGCAACAAAAAATAGCTGGGAGTGGTGGTGGGTGCCTGTAGTCCTAGCTACTTGGGAGGCTGAGGCAGGAGAATAGCCTGGACCCAGGATTTTAAAATTACTGTGAGCTATGATACTATGGAATTCTAACCTGGGCAAGAGAGTGAAACTCTATCTCTAAAAAAGAAAAAAAG
Organism: Arctocebus calabarensis; assembly: GCA_963573935.1. NCBI lineage: Eukaryota > Metazoa > Chordata > Mammalia > Primates > Lorisidae > Arctocebus > Arctocebus calabarensis. The sequence continues at coordinate 468 of CAUYON010179732.1, forward strand.
AGAGAGAGATTAAAATGATGACAGTGCATGGTCATCAAAAATTCAGGTAACATAAAATGAAAGGAATCATCCTCTAATGTTACATTTCTACAGCTGGGCACCAGCATCTGTGGCCCTGTATGGCTTGCTTTCATCATGCATTACAGGTGCCCAGCCCACCCACTCTGCACTCTGACAGGATGCTCAAGCAGCTTCTCATGTGTTAGATTTCCAGGGCTTAGTGCACATGCTTGGCACATGCTTGGCCATGTCCAGGTCAATTCTGAATGAGCCAGCAGACTCCTCAGGCCACCCAGCTGCGTGGCCATGGCTGTTCAGACTCCAGCCTCCACTGAGGCTCCTGCAAGTTCAGCAAAGCTGGGAGGGGTGGGTCTGCTCCTACATAGCCCAGGGCCTGGGTTCAGTGTGACAGGCTGATGGGTGTCTGAGACTCTCTTGTCTGGGTCCCTGAACTTCATGCAGCTGTGTCACATGGGGTCAAGAAAAGAGTGTGCTCCCCTACATCTTGCATAGGCATAAGAGGACTCAGGAGCAGAGAGACCTGTCCTGGCTGTGGCCGGCTCACTGATAGTCTGTGGCAGCCGCAGTGTCCCCCTTGTGGCTTCTAGACTATGACCCCCTCCCAACTATGTGATGTCCACTGGCGCTCAGGTTATACACACCTTTACCTTGGGCTGCTTCTGCTCTGCCTCTGTCTTGGTTGAGGCTGGACAGAAGGAAGTTAGTGCCGAGTTCATCCCTGGGAGGGGAAGCTGGAGCCTGGGGCACTCAGCTGCACAGAGCAGCCTCAGCCTCCATTCACATCCTCACTCTCTCATTCCTCTTCTTTGACCTTCACTCACTGGGCTGTCTAGCAGCCTCTGGCATTCCTTCTCTGGTCAGACATTCAGTTCCTGATACAAGGGTTGTGGGAGAGGCTTCCCAAGCACCTCAGAGTGTCCGTCCCCAAGTAAAATAGAATCTAGCCTGGATAGGACACTAGATGGACAAGCACTTACCTAAATCCAAGGTGGGAGGCAGGGAGAGGGTGCCTGTTGCTCAGTGGTTAGGGCGCCCGCCATGTGCACTGGGGATGGTGGGTTTGAACCCAGCCCAGATCTGCTAAACAAACAACAACAACAAAAATAGCCAGGCATTGTGGCAGGTGCCTGTAGTCCCAGCTACTCGGGAGGCTGAGGCAAGAGAATTGCTTGAACCCAAGAGTTTGAGTTACTGTGATCTATGACGCCACAGCACTCTACAGAGGGTGACAAAGTGAGACTCTGTCTCAATTAAAAAAAAAAACAAAAAAAACAAGGCAGGCCACCATCTGAACTCCTTCTCCTGTCCTGATGTGCCTGTGGCCTGGGGGCTTCCCTGTCTCCTCCTGTCTCCACTCTCTGGGAATTCAGAGGCCACTGATGGAAACTCCCCTTCCCAGGTGTTTGACAAGATGCTAGGGGCAGCCTCCCAGCTCACAGGTTAGTTGGAGCTCCCACAGTGGGTTTTCATTCTCCCGTCTGTGGCTAGAGCTCTTCCACCACCAGCTTCTGCCTTCCCCCAGCTCCACTGTTCTCCTCAACTCCTCCTCCTGCCCGTGGCAAAGGCCGTGTGAGCTGGGCCTGCCACAGGCGAGGCCCCATCCCCACCGTGCTCTTGGCCCCTGTGAGCAAGGGGAGTGGAGTTTTGCTGCCTGATGCAATGTCTGGCAGGGCCGTTCCTTATCACAGCCGGCTTGCTTGGAGCCCCCCTTCCCCAAGGGGAGGCAGAGATGGGCTGCAGTCCAGTTTGGGCTTCAGTGGAAAGGCCAGGCTGGAGGCCATCCAAGTAGAAAACTCGCCTCATCCAAGTAGAAAACTCGCTTTAGCGAGGCACCTTGCCAAGTCACAAGGGAGGCCTGAGCAGAAAGACCCCCGAGGAGAGCAGGGAAGGGAAGCCGAGGCCCAGCTAGCCGGGGTTTGCTCGGCCTTCGCCCACAGCCCAGTTGTCTTTCCACGGTTTCCCTCACTGACATTTGTCTGGGGATGCCTCAGGCTGTTTTCTGCCTGCCCTTTATAGCTGTGAGGATCTCACACTGAAAGAACTCAGGAGGCTGAGGCGTGTGAAGCCCCAGGTGTGAAGCCTGCCCTCAGTCCCCAGCCGTGGTATCTGTCCATAGGGACACTCCCTGGATGAGCTCTTTGCACAGGCCCATAGCACGCTGCCACCAAGAGTGGACACGTGGCTCACTCTTATGTGGAGCAACTGCTTTTCCTTTTTTCCTCATCATATTGTCTGTCAGCTCAGAATGACTAAGCATCTTGCACTGCGCTAACTGCTTCGGGAAGGGCATTCATTCATTCATGTACTCATTCATTCAACAAGTATTTGTGAAGCGCCTACTCTGTGCTGGGCTCTGGGGATGCAAAGGTGGAACAGCCAGGTGAAGCTGTCCCCTCGTGGACGTGATGGAAGAGGCGGTTAACAGTGTGTTTCCATCTAGGAGGGAGATGAGGCAGGATGAGGGGGAAGGGGCTAGGAGGGGAGGGTAGTCAGCTTTGGGTCGAGGGTCTGGGAGGGACGCCAGGGGAGGGGACATTTGAGCTGAGCCTGACTGCTTAGGAGGAGGCAGCCAGAATACCAGCTGTGCGGAGGCCCCCATGAAGGGAACGGCAGGCAGGAGGGGGGGTCGGGGGTTCAAGGGGAGAGGTGGGTGAGGTGAGCAGGGTCTGGCTCTCAGAGGCCATTGGAGAGCTTGTGTTTTACTCTGAATAGTGCATTGGTGCTTTAAGCAGGAGCTACTTTAGCACTACTGAGTGCTGTCTGTGCCTCTGAGAAGCTTCCCTGTGGCTGAGGAGCTGGGGGATGGCGCAGCGGTGAGCAGGTGCTCACTTGCCTGGATGGGAAGACCGCCCGCCCGCGTGTGCTCTGAAGGAGGCCAAGCCTGGGACAGCCAGAGAGGCAGGAGAGGGGCGTGGGGAAGCCTCAGCAGGGAGGGAGTGGGCAGTGTGCAGCCTGGAGCCTGAGGGACCCATACAGGCCACATGGCAGCCACAGTAGAACTAAAGGAGATTGCTGAGCTCTTGGGATGTGGAGGATGGGGGCAGAAGGCAGCTAAAGAGGGAACGCTGAGGGGTGGGAGGAAGTGAGACAGAGGGATGGCAGTGCCTTTGAGAACCGTATGGTAGTTAGAAGTGGTATATGAGCCCACATCCCACCCCTTACTGCCAGCAATTGGAGGGCTTGACCAGGCTCTCGCCCTCAGGTGACTCTCAGCACCTGCTGGGACCTGGCACACAGCACTGTGCTTCTCTACCTGCCTCAGGTGTCCATGCTCAATGTGCAGAGCACTGGGCACAACGGGGCCAGCACTGGGCACAACGGCAGCTGTCCCACCCTCTCTGCACCCAGGCAGAGTGAAGCTGGCATGTGCCCCTGACATTCTTCACTGCACCGTCAGCCCTGCTGCCCCACAAATGTGGCCTCTGCTGGGATCCAGGCAGGCGAACACTCCCTTTTCTTGGACTGTTACATGGTTTGCTGGGGTGTTGAGGGGATGAAAGGAATCAAGTAAGTATTCAGGGCCAGAAGGGGTATCCGCCAAGAGAAGGAGGAGGAGGTTTTTCAGTTCTTCCCATGAGCCAAGCAGGGGAGGCAGAACTAGCCCTTATGCTGTGCAACTTGGGAAGGAGATGGCACTGAGTTTCATTCAGGGTCACAGATGTCACAGTCCCACTTCTTACAGAGAGCCTCCAGCAGGGCGAGTTCTGGCTGGGGCTTTGCTGAGTGACCCCCAGCCTGGCACTGTGCCCTCCTTCATGACCCTGTGACCTCTTGGCACTAACCCTCTTCCACCTCCTAGCCCTGGGACCCGCCTCATGCCCTCTAAATCCCCCCACCCGCCTGCCCGCTGGCGCGCTCGGCTTCCAAAGCTAAGCAGAGGGCAGCAGGGCTGGGCCAGGGCAAAGCAGCCAGCAGCCTGCCTTGTGCTTCGTGTCAGAGTTTCCACCCTTGCTGCTTCCTTCTAGGGCAATGTCAGGAAGGATCTTTGAACCTTGTGTTGTTCTGGGGCTGAGGAGGCTGAGATAGCAACTCAAAAATAGAAATAATCCTTGGAAGGGAGAGTAGGAAGAAGTTCAGGAGTTTGTCATGAAGACATTTCAATTTCTAAATCTTACCAAAGGTGCTAGACCCAGAAGAGAAAGGCAGCTAGGCACGTGACCCCACCCACCCTGCCTTTTCACTCCTCTCCTATTTAATGAACATTACTGTGCACCAGACATGGTCCTCACAGCAACCTTATGTAGGGACTGCCTTTTTCATGCTACAGATGAACAGACTGAGGGCCAGAGAAGTTAAGTGATTTATACAAGGGTGCACAGCATGGCAGAGGCATAGGCAGGACTAGAACCCAGCACTTCTGACCTGAGCTCCTGCTTCCCTCGTATCTTGAATCCCGGAACTTGCAACTGAGAGTGCCAAGAGGGCAGGAAGTCAACACCTTGTGCCCTGAAGGCTCAAATTTTAACACCTTATGCCCTGAAGGCTCCATGTGGTGTTTCACCCACTCCGTGGGACAGGCTCACACTCCACGACAGGCTACACAGTGGGGAATGTGGCCCCCTGGTCATCCTACACACTCACGCCAGGCACCAGCCACCACATATGCTCTCACCAGTGATTTGTTGGACAGCTGGTAGGTGCCAGGTGATATTCTAGGTGCCAGTCCCAACTTCAGGGAACTTGTAGTCTATAATAGGGGTCCTTGAGGTGCACCAAGAGACTCATGACCTGGGCCTGGGAGGGGCAGTCAGGGCTGCTGCTGGAGGAACCCTGGGCAGGTTACTTAACCTCTCTCAACCTCAGTTTACTCATCTGTAAAATGAGCTAATTGCTACCTAGCGGGGCTTTGCTGAGAATTTGATGAAGAATGCCAGTGCTTAGCGTGGCACCTGGCAAAGAGAAGTAAGCACTCAGTGAGCTTGTGAGAAAGGCCCGAGAGAATCAGAAGAGGCAGGTCTGTTCCAGTTGCCCTGGAGCTGTCCTGTGGCCGAATTCCCTCCTGGGCCCCTGTTTACTCATCTATACTCAGGAGTACCCCCAGCACCCTCTGCCCACCACAACCTGGGACTTCCATTCCCACTGCCCATGTGCCCATCTGCTCACCCACCTACCTCACTGCTTTCCCTAAATGGCAAATGTTTCTGTCTGCCCCTGAAGCCACTTCACTATATGATGAAAGCACAGCCCTGGGAGACTCCTTCCCTCTTTTTGGATAAGATGTATTTTATCCTCCCACTCTCCTGTGTCAACATCAGCCTCTACCCTCAGGGAAAATCCATCTTATCCAAAAAGAGGGACAATCAGTAGTGACAAGCAAGAGTTGGGCCTGGGTGCCCTGTGCCAGGTCACAGTAAGATGTTTCCAAACTCCAAATTGGAGCAGGTTGTCCCCATGCATGAGTGTCCTTATGGAAGAAGGAGAGTGTCAGGCAGCGCCTGTGGCTCAGCGAGTAGGGCGCCGACCCCATATACCGAGGGCTGCGGGTTCAAACCCAGCCACGGCCAAACTGCATCAAAAATTAGCTGGGCGCTGTGGCGGGCGCCTGTAGTCCCAACTACTTGGGAGGCTGAGGCAAGAGAATTGCTTAAGCCCAAGAGCTGGAGGTTGCTGTGAGCTGTGACTCCACGGCACTCTGCCAAGGGTGATAGAGTGAGACTCTGTCTCCACAAAAAAAAAAAAAAAAAAAAAAAGGATAGTGTCCTTGGAAGGGGGGGTGCTGTGTAGGAATTTGGAGCAACAGGGCATGCCACGGTGATGAAGGTGAATTAAAAAAACGGTGACTTAGGCTCCATGGGGGCAATGTTGTAATTGCTCTGGCTTTAAAAAATACATATGGCTTTAGCTGAGGGTCATTTATTCCTTTATTCACCTGTCATTCAGCCACTGTGTTTGAGTGTCTCTTACAGTCCTAGCCCAGGCTAAGGGATAAGAAGAAGCCCAGACAAATTCCCCGTCCCCTGTGAAGGGAAATTCAATATTGTACAGTTGTCACTTTATGACAGAGCATCAGGTACTAATGGGATCTTTTTACAGTGGTGGGGCGATAGGGAGCTCTAATTTAGCTTGTCCAGAAATTGGAGAGTTTAAGACTAAGGCTGGGTTAGAGATTTTGGTAGAATGCATTTGCTATGATTTTTTTTTTCTCTTTAGCTAACTTTTAAAAATGTATACACACACATGGTAAAATGTCTAACAATGTACAGTGCTCTCAGTAAACATAAGACTCACCCCACCCTTCTCACTCCACCCAGCCATCCCCCTTCCTAGAAGCAACCATGGTCACCATGGCTGTGTATCCCTGCAATCACAGCCCATTTGTATCCAGCATCTATATTTTTTCCTACTTTTTTTCCAAATGGAATCATGCTACATCAGAGATTCATAACCCAGGATGATTTTGTAGGGGACATTTGACAATGTCTAGAGACATTTGATTGTCACAAATGGGGTGTTGCTGGCATTTAGTGGGTAAAGGCCAAGGATGCCATTAAACATTCTATAACTCACAGGACAAGCCCCCACAACTAAGAATTATCTGGTCTGAAATGTCAGCAGTGCTGAGGTTGAAAAACTGTCCTACAGGAACACACTGTGTCTGTACCTTAATTTAAAAAAAAAAAATGTATTGGTTCGGCGCCTGTGGCTCAATGGGCTAAGGCGACAGCCACGTACACCTGAGCTGGTGGGTTTGAATCCAGCCCGGGCCTGCCGAACAACAATGATGGCTGCAACCAAAAAATGGCCGGGCGTTATGGTGGGCGCCTGCAGTCCCAGCTACTTGGGAGGCGGAGGCAAGAGACTCGCTTGAGCCCAGGAATTGGAGGTTGCTGTGAGCTGTGACAACACAGCACTCTATCCAGGGTGACAGCTTGAGGCTCTGTCTCAAAAAAAATATTTTGTAGCTGGGCACGGTGGTTCACGCCTATAATCCTAACACACTAAGAGGCTGAGGCAGGTGGACTGCTTGAACTCAGTTTAAGACCAGCCTGAGCAAGAGCAGTGAGACCCTATCTCTACTAAAGATAGAAAAGTTAGCTGTGTATTGTGATGGGCACATGTAGTCTCAGACACTTGGGAGGCTGAGGCAAGAGGATGGCTCAAGCCCAAGACTTTGAGGTTGCTGTGAGCTATGAAAGCACAGCACTCTAGTCTGAATGACATAGAAAGACTATCTCAAAAAAAAAAAAAATCAAGTATTTTTAGATTTTTCATATAGCATTTATAGATTCACCTTATTATTTTATGTGGTCACAAAATCTATCGAGTGTCTATGTCCTCATCTTTTAATGTAGGTGTGTGCAGTCCTTTGCTGCAAGGAGTATTCTTTTCCATAGACACATGCTTTTGATCTGTGAAGTCAAGGGAGGAGGTGGGATAGATGAATTGGAGAGTTCATTAGCATTTTAAATGATCTACTCAAGAGACCTCAAGTCTGGGGGCCGGGGCATGTCTGTCTGAAGAATGGCCCTGGGCTCCTGGCTGAAAAGTCTGGTGAAGATGCATTCTCCATGTTCCTTGTCTGCAGACACGGTGTCCTAACTGCCTGTCTCTCAACAGGACAAGGGTGTCCCCCACCTGAAGACAAAAAAGACAAGCTGGGTCCCAAGTGATGTCCCTGAGCTGAGTGTCCACGACCAGCCTGCGAAGTCCCCACCTTTGCCCATGGAGAAAGGATTCTCTTTGCCCCAGGACTGCTGGGACTTTGTGCACAGCCTGAGGATGCGGGGCAAATATGCCCTTTTCTTGGCTTTTGTGGTGATAGTTTTTGTCTTCATTGAAAAGGAAAATAAAATCATATCAAGGTGAGGGACACAAGCACAAGTCTTCTTACCAAGGTGGGTGGGGTGGGGATGGAGAGGTGACTGCAAGACTCTCTGTGGACCTGCAAATGCTTTTCTTTAACCAGTCATCACCAGGCCCCTCCCACGTCCCAGGCAGTTATACATCCTCATAATTGCACAGGGTGAGACTTGGACTCTGGACTCAGGCAGCCTGGATTGGAGTCCTCTGCCTCCGCCTTTTTAGCCAAGATACTTCACGTTTCTTTCTATTTAAAAGAAAAGATTCAAGGTTATATTAAGTCATACATGCAACTAGACTGTTAGTTGCATTAGCAAAAGATCAATGTAAAACAACACAATTCTGCAACTCTCAATTTAAACAATTTTGTTCTAGTGGTTAAAAGATCCAACATTGTCTTTCCGCCAGTGAGTTAAATTGTACAGAACATCTGGCCCAGCGCAGTGGCTCACGCCTGTAAAATCCCAGCACTCTGGGAGGCCGAAGTGGGAAGATCCCTTGAGGCCAGCCTAAGCAAGAGTGAGACTCTATCTTTACAAAAAATTAGAGGGTGCAATGAAGCACACCTGCTGTCCCAGCTACTTGGAAGGCTGAGACAGGAGGTTTGCTTGAGCCCAGGGGTTTGTGTTCATTGTGAGCTAGGATGACAACACTGCACTCTAGACTAGAAAACAGAGGAAGACTCTGTCTCCAAAAAAAAACAGTTGCATAAACATCATTAATGCTAGCACAGTTTAAGAACCTTGCAGACCCAAAGGAACATTATTAGGCAAAGTAGAGACAGGAAGTGTGTATCCACATGGGTAAGGTAAAAAGGGTCAGTTTTAGTTAGGTGACAGTGTCAATAATCTGTCAAGACAGTGACATTAAAAAAGCTGATCGATAAAAAGATCTAAAATATTTTTTAAACTATAAAGCAACATAATTTTTATACCTAGTTACTGGAAAACAAAGGAAAGCACCTATTAGCTTTGAATAAAGTAACATGGAAACAGGAAGGCATTTTTACTTAATCTACAAAAAAAAATTTCTAATGCATTACCAAAAAGATTTTACAAGGAGGTGGCTCAGCGTCTGTACTCAATGAGTAGGGCACTGGCCACTTACACTGAAGCTGTTAGGTTTGAGCCCAGCCCAGGCCTGCTAAATACAACAAGGATAACTGCAACAAAAAATAGCCGGATGTTGTGGCAGGCACCCATAGTCCCAGCTACTCGGGAGGCTGAGGCAACAGAATCGCTTAAGCCAGCGGTTCTCAACCTTCCTAATGCTATGGTTCTTTAATACAGTCGCGATCCACAGGTTGAGAACCGCTGGCTTAAGCCCAAGAGTTTGAGGTTGTTGTGAGCTGTGACGCTACAGCACTCTACAGAGGGTGACATAATGAGACTCTGTCTCAAAAAAAAAAAAAAAAATCCAAGGAGGCACATTAGTCATTAAGAAGGGGTTCTAGTCTGATGCAGTGGCTCATGCCTTTGGAACACTGAGCAGGAGGAGTTTTGAGGCCAAGAATATGAGACCAGTTTGGCAACATTCAAAACCCCATCTCTGGAAAAAAAAAAAAAATTTTTTTTTTTTTTTGAGACCAACTTTCACTCAATTGCCCAGGCTAGAGTGATTTGGCCTTTGCCCAGCTCACAACAGCCTCAAACTCCTGGGTTCAAGCAATCCTCCTGCCTCAGCCTCCCAAGTAGCTGGGACTACAGATGCCCACCACAATGCCCAGCTAATTTTTCTCTTTTTAGTAGAAGTGTGGTCTCAATTGCCTGGCTGGTCTCAAACTCCTGAGCTCAAACGATCCTCCCACCTCAGCCCTCCAGACTGCTAGGATTATAGGTGTGAGCCACCATGTCCATCCAAAAAATGTTTTTAAATAGCCAGGTGTGATGGTGTGTACCTCTAGTCCCAGCTATTTGGATTTTTTTTTGTAGAGACAGAGTCTCACTTTATTGCCCTTGGTAGAGTGCTGTGGCATCACACAGCTCACAGCAACCTCCAAATCCTGGGTTTAGGTGATTCTCTTGCCTCAGCCTCCTGAGTAGCTGGGACTACAGGCCCCCGCCACAAGGCCGGGCTATATTTCTGTTTTGCAGTTCAGCCGAGGCCGCGTTTGAACCTGCCACCTTCGGTATATAGGGCCGGCGCCCTACTCAATGAGCCACAGGTGCCGCCCAGTCCCAGCTATTTGGGAGGCTTGGCAAGAGGATCACTTGAGCAAAGGAGTTTAGAAGCTACAGTGAGCCCTGATGGTGTCCCTGCACTCAATCTCTCTCTCCCAAACAAATGAAGATTCTATAAGAAAGGCACTTACTAAGTTAGCAACTAAGGGAATGACAGGTTCAGAGATGAATTAGATGCCCAATTTTGGGGGAGATGGCAGATGTAAGAGAAAGGAAAAGCTTAAGAAAACACTGATAATACCAATACTTCACTTTTCTGAGTCTTCAGTTCCTCTTCTGTAAAATGTGGTTAATGAGACCTGCCTTATTATAAAGATTAAATAAGAAAATGTAAAGGTATTTAGCCTAGTGCCTAACACATAGTTGGTATCCATTATTGTTGGCTGTGACTATTACTATCAACTTACTTCTTGGCCTAGAATGACACCTAGTGTTAGCAACACATCCTCTATACAAGTCTTGATGTCATGGATATGACAATGAGCCCATGGAAAGTCAGGATACTCTGGTCCTGTGCAGCCTCCTGGGCTGTATATTGTTCAACTTCTGGGGAATGTCCCTCAAATAGGCACCCTGGGGATGCCCTCAGGCCCCTTGAGTGGCAGTTTATTGCTGTGTGCTGTGGGCCTATGAGATGTAGAAAGAGTTCTTATTTCTGTTCTCCCAGGCACAAGCCCTGCAAGAAAACATCAGCCAGGATGGGTAGGTCAGCCAAAGCACCAGGGAAGACAGAGCTGTGTCAGTGCTCCCCCTGGCTCACTCAGCATGAACTGTTTTGGTTCATGCCTACTGGGTCCTACTGTAAGCCTCTGCAACTCTGCACCTGGGAACTTTATTTATTTTTTTTTTTTTTCAGTTTTTGGCGGGGCCTGGGTTTGAACTCGCCACTTACGGTATATGGGGCTGGCACCCTACTCCTTTGAGCCACAGGCGCCTCCCTGCACCTGCACCTGGGAACTTTTCACTGCGCCTGCACGCTGGCAAACCAGAAGTACCAGGGAGCAGATCCCTCCCAGAGTTCTGCGGCCAGAGTGAGGCAGCCTGCGCCCTAGCAGCCCATTCTCGTGGTCTTCTCTTCCTGCCCTTCCCCGATTCTTCCTAAGATCATGTCCCAGATGAACTACTTACACTCAGGTCCTTGCCTCAGAGTTTGCTTTTGGGGAAGCCCAACTAGGACAGCCTTTGGGTGGTCTGCTTGGAAGACTCCTGGGAGTGGCGCAGGAGATGGGGTCCCCGGTCAGCCTCTGACCATGGTCTTCCTTTGTCCTCACAGAGTCTCAGACAAGCTGAAGCAGATCCCCCAAACCCTGGCAGATGCCAACAGCACCGACCCAGCCCTGGTCTTGGCCGAGAACGCGTCCCTCCTGTCCCTGACCGAGCTGGATTCAGCCTTTTCGCAGCTGCGGAGCCGTCTTCGCAACGTCAGCCTGCAGCTGGGCGTGGAGCCAGCCGGGGAGGCCGCACGGGAGGAGGCGGAGGCGCCCCCGCCCGGCCGGCCGCGGCGCCACGTGCTCCTCATGGCCACCACCCGCACCGGCTCCTCGTTCGTGGGCGAGTTCTTCAACCAGCAAGGCAACATCTTCTACCTCTTCGAGCCGCTGTGGCACATCGAGCGCACGGTGGCCTTCGAGTCAGGAGGCGCCAGCGCCGCGGCCTCGGCCCTGGTGTACCGCGACGTGCTCAAGCAGCTCTTCCTGTGTGACCTGTACGTCCTGGAGCACTTCATCACGCCCCTGCCCGAGGACCACCTGACCCAGTTCATGTTCCGCCGGGGCTCCAGCCGCTCTCTCTGCGAGGACCCCGTCTGCACGCCCTTCGTCAAGAAGGTTTTTGAGAAGTACCACTGCAAGAACCGCCGCTGCGGGCCCCTCAACGTGACGCTGGCCTCCGAGGCCTGCCGTCGCAAGGCGCACATGGCCCTCAAGGCCGTGCGCATCCGCCAGCTGGAGTTCCTGCAGCCGCTGGCCGAGGACCCCCGGCTGGACCTGCGGGTCATCCAGCTGGTGCGCGACCCCCGGGCCGTGCTGGCCTCCCGCATGGTGGCCTTCGCGGGCAAGTATGAGACCTGGAAGAAGTGGCTCGCCGAGGGGGAGGACCAGCTGCGAGAGGAGGAGGTGCAGCGGCTGCGGGGCAACTGCGAGAGCATCCGCCTATCGGCGGAGCTGGGCCTGAGGCAGCCGCCGTGGCTGCAGGGCCGCTACATGCTGGTGCGCTACGAGGACGTGGCGCGCAGTCCCCTGCAGAAGGCCCGAGAGATGTACCGCTTCGCGGGCATCCCCCTGACCCCGCAGGTGGAGGACTGGATCCAGAAGAACACGCAGGCGGCCCGCGACAGCAGCGGCATCTACTCCACCCAGAAGAACTCCTCGGAGCAGTTCGAGAAGTGGCGCTTCAACATGCCCTTCAAGCTGGCCCAGGTGGTGCAGGCCGCCTGTGGCCCCGCCATGCACCTGTTTGGCTACAAATTGGCACGGGATGCCGCCTCCCTCACCAACCGCTCCGTCAGCCTACTGGAGGAACGGGGCACCTTCTGGGTCACGTAGGGGGCCCGGAGTCCCGTGTACCCCTCCTGGTAAAAGGCCCGCCCTGCCTTCCTCACACCCAGGCCAGTGGTGAGATGCAGCCCTCGCTGAGGGCGGCTGGGACGCTGCCCCGTGAGCAGACAGCTCCTTGCTGTAGCAGCAGGCCCCCAGCCTGTTAGCGTCCCCACCGCAGCCAAAGGCCCTGAGGTGTCTCTGAGAACAGGACAGTGCCTGGTCCCTTTGTGGACTGTCACACCTGGACCTGAGTGGCTACAGCCTTCTGAGCAGGCCTAGGCAGGCCCAGGCCTATGGGCACCCCTCTCTCTCTTCATATCTTTCTCTCTCTCTCTCTGTCTCTCTCTCTCTCACACACACACAATTAATACATGGAGACCCTGTGGGCCAGAGTCCAATTGTTTAACAACAGGAAGGGGCATAGTCACCTGCCAGTCACAGCAAGCCCCCTGCTATATCACTGTAGCCCTTTTGTTCTAAATTTGGGGAAGCCTGTATGGGTGGGCCCTTGGAGAGATACAGGGACAGCCCAAGGTATCAGGGGTGGCATTTGGGGCTTATAATGTGACAGTGGCTGTTTGCTTCCCAGTACAGAACAATATTTCCATAAACTGGATGGCTGTTCTGGCTGCTGATGGGTATTAGCCCTGTGTACAGCAAAAGAGCACAAACAAATATAAAGATAGACATAATGTGCAAACCACACACACAGAAAAGCATCTTCAAGACATAAAACATACACAGTCAGGCTTTCCTGTTGCTTTTTGCCCACAGTATTTGTATCACACACCTGATGAGGAACCTTTAATTGCATTTTTAGGACTATTTGGCGAGGCAGGGAAGAAAACACAGTGGAGGGCAATGGGACATTGTCCTGCCCAGGTTTGGAACTAAACAGATTCAGAATCACAGAGTTCAAAGCCTCTGCCCACCTAGGATTTTTATGGCTACCTCCTCTGACCCACCCTCCACATCCTCACACTGGCAGGCAGGATGTTTTGAAATGGTGTGGCCAAAGGCGCCGCCAGCTCTGCTGGCTCACTGTCCATATTTGAAGGCTGCCTGGGACCTGGCTGGCAGAAGCAGCTGTGGTCCCTGGAGGCAAAAGGCAGCTTACAGTCCTGCCATTTCTAGCCAGTCCTCAACTAGAGTAGGGCCAAGAAGAAAGTACAGAGTGCCCCTGAGGGAGAAGTCACACCAGGATGCGCCCCCTCCCCTGAGAAGGCTGCCTTCTCCCTGGGGGGCAGAGGTCAGCCAGCTGGTCACCATGGTTACAACTAGTGTCTGGAATTCCGCCTTTAGGGCTCTGGGAAGAGTATTGCTCAACTCAGGATGGGCTGGGTGTTTTATTTGGGGATTTTAGGTTATTTATGGCTTAGTGTCTTTCTTGTTTTGTGGCTGTGTTTTTGGTTTTGTTTTTGCAGGACTGTGCCCCTGAAGCAGTCTGGGCTGAGGGAGGCTGGGGAAACCAGCAGAGAGCAATTGGCTTCTGGCAGAGAGAAAGCACAGGAAAAGGAGACTTCTCCCAGACAGATCAGGACTAGGTGGCCATGTGGCAGCCCACAGTGCCCCATGGGCTTTTTGCTTTGAACCCCATGTGGAATCAATCTTAGAAACCACCAGTGTTCTTGCCCCATGTCCAGAAGCAGCGTAAATAGCAGCCCTTTCCCCGTCTCTGAGAAGAGGCTAGATTTGAAAATCCTTCCTGGGCCCTAACACCTTTCCTGGGGGGCCAGGGGCCTGATGACCAAGCAGCGAGTATCTCCAAAGTGCAGGCCTTTCCTTATACCTATCCTAAACCCAGGAGCAGAACTCAGTACCACCTCAGAGCTGGCAGGAGCGTCACCAAGAACCGCCCAGCTATTTCTGATTTCCTGGACAACATCTATGTCAGATACAACCCATTGTCAAACCCAGAGGGCTGAGTTGGAGTAAATGGATACCAGGGAAGTACAAGATTTGGTCTGGCTGGAGTTGCTGTGAAGAATATGTCCTGGCAGGAAGCCACTGTTTGGAAAGGTGAGAACAGTAGTCATCTTGCGGAATTTGGTATAATCAGTGTATTTGAGCTATTAGGTCTCTTAACATGGATTTCAGTCATTCGAGGAGGTCTCCATTCCTGGTTTTATAGTCCAAGAAGTGGTGCAGTTCTGAAGACTTGACTTTGGGGCAGAGTAGGGCCACGATATTTTTGGCAGGCCCAGAAATATGGCCATTCTTCCCCACCTCCACCCTGCTCCCTCTGTTCCCCCCTGGGGCTGGAGGCCTGCCCCCTTCATCCAGGGCTCTCCCTTGGGACCTCCTGGTGTGGACAGACAACGTCATCTTCCCTGGCTGTGCCTCTGGGGCCAAGGCCGTGTCTCCACTCTCTGAGGATCTTATCGAGAATGGACCTTTGGGACTTCTCAGGACACTGGCAATGTGTACATTGCAAGTTGACTTTATTTATTTATTTTGTGAAAAGAGACCTAAAATGCCTTATTATTTGCAGGGACTCAAAGCTGTACCCAAATCAAGAAAGACAAAAGGATAGAAACCATTCACACACTCCGTACACACAAGGACACCCAAAGACAATTTGGAATACAAAAGGGTAGTAAACCAACATCACGATGGTCCCAGGATAGAGGAGAATCCTTGGTTTCTCTCTTATTGATTTGAAGACACAACACTGGGCCCTTTCTGCTGTATTACATTTACCTAGGTGTCAGAGACAGGGAATGGCGTAAGTGGGCGGGTATTGCCTTGAAACCTATCCTCCTGGGGCTCGGTGTGCTCTGGGATCCCTTGGGGTTTGGGGAAGGACAGCATGGGGGTGACTACTGGCCTGACTCTGTGGACATGGTTGGGGTCATGCATATAGGGTTTTCAGCTTGAATCTGGGGTGGGGAAGCTGGGGGCAGTGCCTCTTCCAGAACCAGCTCTGCTTGCTTCTGTCTTCCATAATGTCCACCTACCTGGAGACAGTGGAAGCAATGAGGCCTCCCCTCCAGCTACTAGCTTCCGCAGCACAAGAGGCCCCACTCAGCAATGAGAGCTTATTCATTTTCCTTCTTGCTGAGGAGCTCTTTCGCCCAGACTTTGTAGATGACTCAGAATGTCCCAGGCCTGGTGAGACAGGGAAGTATCTAATGCACGTAGGCTATGCCCCACCACCTGTCCCCACTTTCCCCTCCGGGCCTGCTCATATACCATAGAGTAGGTGAGGATCCTTGGGGGTCCTTGGGAGTAGTCAGTGGAGGGCAGGATTACTGAGTCCCCATGGAAAGGGAAAGAGAAGCCCAGCTGTGCAGCTCTGTGGCACACACTTTTGGGTGGTCACCTAGTACCCTAAAGGCTGAGGTGCATGAGCAAATTCTAGTCTTTGTCCTTCTTTGTGACACACACACTTGGAAACAAATAACTAAATGAACGGAAAACATATGTTTAATGACAAGTTTACTCCGTATCTGCCAGCACCCTCAGCCTGGGGCTACTGCTGGGGTAATAGGGCATTTAGGAAACCCTAAATGCAGCCCCATCACCTCTCAAGTGCTCGCAGCTTCAGAAGTAGTGGAAGCTACTCCTTACCTCAAGCACAAAGCAGAATTGGCAATTTTAAGATGTCTTTAAGAGTTTCAAAATCCTTTTGGTCCAGTGTCCTTTGGTATTCCATGACTATGCGGAGGGGTGGGGAGGACAAATCTGTTATGTATTTCAGAGGACACAGACATGGTGCCATCTTCACAGGCCTAGCTCATATTGTAGACCGGGCACTTTATTTGAGGAATAAAATGCCTCTCGGCTGCTTCCTCTAACATTGGGCTTGAGCTGGGCACCCCTGAAGTCTCCATCTCACCTGTATATTCTAGTCCAGGTTTGCCTGGATCCTGCAAACTCTTCCATATTGCCAAGACCTCCGTCCTGTGCCTCATGCCCACATACTACAGGTCACCCCATTAATGGCATACCTGGTCATGGTATAATATATCCACCCATGTGTGTCTATGTATGTGTAGCATGTAGCTCATTCTTCTCAGCCTCTGGCTCCCCACACCAGGTTGCTCATAGCCCCCTTGCTGCCATCATCATCCCAGATGTCCTTGCTGTGGCCACAGACAATCTGCCGTCTCCTGGAAACACTGGGGCTGCCCTTCAGGGAGTTGGCAGCTGCCAGAGGTCAGGGTCTGCTTTGCAGAATAGAATGTGAACTCATCGCCTGATGGCTTACTTGACTTATTTAATTAAAAATGAAAACATGCAATGTGCAAAATCTGCACTATGTCTCTGCCTTTCTTTTGCATTTGTTCTCTGCAGAAATTGGGTCATACAAATTAACAGGAAAATAATTAACAGTAGAAAGAGGTGACTTCCAGCATGATGTAGGGCAGGGAAACCCCTGGCCATCTGGGGAAGCGTGGGCCATGCTGATGTTCTTTGTGTTAGCTCACTGGTGCTGACCAAGCTGGTAGGGACTGTGCTTGGAGGAGGCAGCTGCAAAGATGAGGTGTGACAGGGGTAAGTGCACAGATATCATGGGTCAGGGACAGGAACATTAGGTCAGCAGTCAGGAGACCTAAGGGCAAGGTCTTGCTTTGCCACTATCTGGTTTTAAGACCTTGAATAACTCACTTCCCTTATCTGGGCCCCAGTTTTCTTTTAGAATGAAGGATGTGATCAGTGGTTTACAACCCTTGTTCCGTAAAAGCTTCTTTATGATTTTAAAAGTCAGCTGAAAGGGCAGGCAACCGACCAGAGCAGCTGCACATTACTCTGCTTTACTTGTGGAGATAGAGCTTAAGATGGATTTGGCCTTCAGCAAAATCTGCAAAACCACTGGAGAAGATTGCTTAAGGACCTTTCAGCAAGGAATTTGATGGAGTCCTTTCAAATTACAATTATATTGGTCCTCCATCAGTCTTAACAACTTTAGTTCTAATTAGATTTTAGCCCCTCTTGTTTCCTAAGAGCTGCCTGGAGGGAATGGGTGTTTCCCCAGGGAGAAGGGAGAGTGTTTACTAGGAACACAGGAAGCCAAGGGCTGGTGGAACTTTGTGGGTCAGGGAGGTGAGTGTGGGAGGCAGCTGGAGAGCTGAGCAATGGAGACAGTGTTTTGAGTGTGGGGTAATGACCAGTGAAGCATGATGTGAGGCTTCCCCCACCCTCACACCTGTGTCTCTCATTTCATCCAGTCCAGGCCTGGGAAGCTCAAACCACTTCCTCCCAGCAGTTAAAATATTTGAGTGCAGTGTCATCCCAACCCAAATAGAAGCTCCCACCGCAGTCAGGTGCTATTGCTACCGCCCCTGCTCTGGGGACCGGAAGTAGTTAGTTTAATTTCTAGGCTCTGTTTCTTACTACAAATGTGACCCCTGGAAAAACAAATTGCTCTAATCCCAGAGCTGAGAAGCTGGGCATCTCCTCACCCACCCATCCTCTCGGTCTTTCCTCCTCCTCATCCCCCATTCTCAGAACACTGTGGGATGCTGAATCTTCCCCTTACTACACCTCAGTTTACCCAGTCCTGGAAAGGAACTGAGCACTCACATGATCTCTGAGTGAGAGCTGGAACCCATCTGGGAGTAGCTTAAACAGTAGGGACCTGTGCAGTTGCCCAGCCCTGGAGCCTGGCGGTTATGTCCCCAGGTGTGTTTGGAGGCATCGTGGTCACAGGATTGCTCTTGGAAAGTTACAGTTCATATTAGCATATTAACACATTAACTCTAGGAAAAAATATGTACTTTCTTTGGGGCCACAGTGTTTTATTAGGTCAAGAGTCAAGAGATACATACGTTATCTGTGTATGTTTCACGAGGGCCTGGGCTTGAAACTAGTGTGACTTAGATGCAACTCACATGGCAGTCAATGTATTAAAGGCTCTGAGCAGGCCTGGCTGACTCAGTATTAAGGATTTGCTGTAGAGAGAACCATTTTTTATGAGTGGAATTCCTTTATCATGAAAATGTTTCTATGTGTATATGTAGGGGAGTTGCCAAACAACCGTATTTTCAAGACTGGCATTCTACAGGAGAATTTGCAGCTGTACACGTGTAAAATGCCACAAGAAGCTGAGGAGAAGGTGGTGGGTGAGGTGCTGGGGAGAGAAGGTCTAGGCTGGGGTGTGAGGGCCTGTCTCCCCACTTCATGTTCTCGGGGAGCTCCAGGCCAGCAGCAGGAGGAGCCTTCAGAGGTTGTAGCAGCCTCTGGGTCACTGTGGGTTGGAATTCAAGGCCCCTAGGTATCCATGCTGCTGTCATAAAGCGCCCCCTGGTCCTTGGTTTTCTCAACTCAGCCCACACATGTGAGGCCTCCATGGCATTACCCAAAAGATGTGGTAACCCCCACAGAGAGTGGGGACTCTGGAGAACCAAGCCAGGCATAAACACCACGGGATACTATTTATCTGAGAAATAGGAGTTTGAGATAGTTCTTAAAGGAGCCATTCTGCAACAGCTGGACAAAGGTTACCAACAGTAAATAGGATCCCTGGAGGTGTAACCCTCTAGGAGCTAATTAAACCTTTGCAATGCTGCTGCTCTGTTTATTAGAAGAACAAGCAGGTAATAAAGGCCCAGCAGGAGAGGCCTGCCTGAGAAAATTGGGGATGGGGAGAAGGAAAGAAGGAAGGGAGAAGGCGGGAGAGGAAATAGAGGGAGAAGGGAGGAAGAAAGGGAGGGACAGTGACAGTGAGGGGAGGAAGACGGCCACAGCCACAGTGCCCACAAACTTGGGGGACGGCCTGAGTCAGGCCAACATGCTCAAGTGCACACACAGCATGCACACCTCTGGCCGTGGGCCACATGTTTCCTGTGGCTGTGTAGCCTGCATTGTGAGGAAAGCCATAGGCCACACCATAGCACTCCTCTGGGACTCTAAGCCAAGGTTGAAAACTCAGATGCCTCTAGGAGCTGGGGAGCTGTCACAATGACCAGCCCAGCAGCAGTGGCCCTTTGGCCTGTCGCTTCCTCATTTTGGACAGTTAGGGATTCACAGAGAAGAGAGCTATTTGTTTTTGTGGCAACAATTGGCGTTAGAGGCAGTGCCCATAGCTTGGTGGGTAGGGCATAGCCACATATACCCAGGCTGGTGGGTTCGAACCCAGCCAGGGCCAGCTAAACAGCAATGACAACTGCAACAAAAAAATAGCCAGGCATTGTGGTGGACACCTGTAGTCCCAGCTACTTGGGAGGCAGAGGCAAGAGAATTGCTTCAGCCCAAGAGTTTGAGGTTGCTATGAGCTGTGACACTATGGCACTCTACTGAGGGCACCACAGGGAGACTCTGTCTCAAATAAATAAATAAAACAATTGACAAAAGAAGCCAACCCTTAAAAATTAAGGAGTTTTATATAAAAGTCAGATTTCTGCTTCCCCTTAAAAATTGGGTGTCTTGGTTTGTGTTATACCAGAAGCTGACAGTGGGGTAAGGGTTTGAGAGCAAAATGGTTTATTTGGGAGCTGCAGACAGCCTGGCAAGGGAGTGGGGAGGAAGGCAGCTGGTAAAAAGGGTGCAGTGTTAAGCCAGATACCATCTTGGGAAACTGGAGCAGAATCCCCCTGGAAACAGCGCGTGCCTTGGAATTATCCCACCAAAGGGGTGAGGATCCTGGAGAACTCCTGTACAAACCCCTGTCAGTCTTGGCCTGAAGGCTGCTCTTAGGGAGAGTTAATTCCTCAGCACAGCTGTGGGCCCCAGCATAGCAGCATTGCAGAACTCTGGAAAAGGCCATTAGGCCCAGAGGCAGAGAGACAGGTGTTTGGAAGTTTCTACAGCCCAGTGAGAAGTGAGGCGTGAGGGATGGGGCAGGCTCTGCCAGCATCTGTGTGTGCCCCAGGTGCCCTCATTCCCACAGGAGCAAAGGGCTGCAGCTGAGAGCAGCAGCCTCTTGAAGGGGAGCATGGCAGAGTCTTCATCTGCTCCCCTGGTCTCCCCAGTACCAAAGCAGCATGCCCATTGCCACCAATCACAGCACTTGCACTGATGTTTCACTTCCAACAAGCTCTCTTCTCTGTGACTCCCTCTCTCTCCCAAATGAGGAAGTGACCGGCCAAGGGGGCCACTGCTGCTGGGCCAGTCATTGTGACAGCTCCCCAGCTCCTAGAGGCACCTGAGTTTTCAACCTTGGCTTAAAGTCCCAGTGGAATGCTATGGTGTGGGCTATGGCTTTCCAACAACACCCGTCCTAGGCGCCTGAGGACTTAGGCCTCAGGAATAAGTGGGGTGGTCTGGAAGCCATCAGCTCTGCCTGGGTCTGGCTGGTCAGCATACCACAGAACCCAATACCCCCTACTGTCTCTCATTGCACCCACCAAGGCTTCTCCTGCCCACTTGAGAAGCTGGCCAGAACAAGCAGTAAGGAAGAGACAGGTGGGTTTGCCCACCTGGCCTGCATCCGGTCCAACCAGAGCCAACCCCCTGGAAAGTTTTCAACTTCTTTCCGCCCAGTGCACAGGTGGGGCATGCAGCCCCCTTGGGCACGTTCTTGCCAGGATCAGTGTGGCAATTCCTAGGGTCTGAGCTCGATTGCTGCCCCATTCTCTCCCACCCAGAAAAACTCAACAGAGTGACAGGACACAGCATGTGCAAAGGTCTGGAGAATGAAGGGGACATGGGGAGTTTGGGGGCCAAGAAGCAGTTTGCTGTGTTTGAGGCAGGGGGCTAGAAAGGAAAGCTGCAGCCTGAGCATGCAGGAGCCTCTCAACTGTGCTAAACAGAAGGGATTGGGCTGGTTCCTCAGAGCTACAGGCAGCTGGAGCCTCTGAAAGGCAGCAGAGGGGTCTTGGTCTGATCACTGTTTTCCAGATGATAGAAATCTATCACGTAGAGCTGAAATGACCAACAGTATCAGCATGTGAATCCATGCTGCTCATCCTCAGAGATTCTAGGCCTTAGATATTTGGGTTCTATCCTTTGCCTTGAGTCTCTCACCTCCATTTGCTAAGACCCCACAGGCTGTGTGCTATGGTCTGAATGTTCCTCCACATTCACGTGTGGAAACCTAACTGCCAATGTGACAGTATTCAGAAGAGGAGGTCTTTAGGAGATGATTAAATCATGAGTGTAGAGCCTCCATGAATGGGATTATAAATTCTATAAAAGGGCTGGAGGGAACTAGGGATCACCCTGTCTGCCCTTCCACTCCGTGAATGAATGCACAGAATTCATCCCTTCCGGAAGAAGCAGCAATCCAGGCACCATCTTGGAAGCAGAGAGCAGCCCTCCCAGGACCAAACCTGCAGCACCTTCATCTTGGACGTCCCAGCCTCTAAAACTATGAGAAATAAGTTCCTAGTGTTTATCAACTGGGGCTGGATACGGTGGCTCATGTCTGTAATCCTAGCACTCAGGGAGGCCGAGGTGGGTAGACAGCTTGAGCTCATGAGTTTGAGGCCTGAGCAAAAGTGAGACCCTGTCTCTACTAAAAATAGAAAAACTGAGGCAGGAGGATCACTTGAGCCCA
The DNA here is from genome assembly GCA_963573935.1 of Arctocebus calabarensis. Taxonomy (NCBI): domain Eukaryota; kingdom Metazoa; phylum Chordata; class Mammalia; order Primates; family Lorisidae; genus Arctocebus; species Arctocebus calabarensis. The sequence continues at coordinate 22,445 of CAUYON010179732.1, forward strand.
AAGTTGGAGGTTGCTGTGAGCTTTGACACCATGGCACAATACCCAGAACAACAGCTTGAAACTCTTGTCTAAAAAAAAAAAATAATAATAATCATAGTAACAGCACAAAGGGACTGAGACACCATGGGAATGTCATGAAACACAAGCCTAGAATCAAGGGCTTCCCTCTGGGGTCATACAGAACAAGCCCAATTCCTTTCCCATGTGCCAACTTTTCAAAATCTACCCCAAGTCTGCTCTTCTCCAGGCGTGAGTAGTGCAATGTGCCCTAGCTGTGTCTCTGGGCCTTGGGTTGCTCATGTATTGAAGGGGGAAAATAGGAAGGGCAGGGTGATACATGGAGCATGCATAGTTCATGGTGACCCTGGAATAAACAGAGGCCACCACCATTCAAAGATGATCAGGACCCTTCTCCACCCATGCTAGGCCTCTTCTGGACTTAATCGCTGAATCCACAAATAATTTGAAGTCTGGAACAGAGAAGCCCAAGTGCAGCTTATAACGGAACCTGGGGCCCAATGGAATGAATCCCTCAGCATCAGTCCCAGGCAGGCAGGTTGCCGCCTGCAGGACGAATACTGAAAACCAGAACTGAGTTCCAGGGACAGACCCCAGATTCCCCATGGAGCATCTCCCGGAGTGGATGAATGAGTAGCGGCTGGTTTTCTCTTTTCTTTGGAAGTGTTCATTAATTCCGCTTCTGGTTTTTTTTTTTTTTTTT
>CAUYON010179733.1:0-17705 GCA_963573935.1 Arctocebus calabarensis
AGCCTGAACTGCCAATAATCTTTTTAAAAAGAACAAAAATGAGGAAACACTTCATAACATTCACTTAGATTTTTTACCATTTTCAAGACTCTTCATTTCTTTGTATATATCAAAATTTGCATCTAGTTTCCTAGTCTTCCTTGTAGTGCATTGGTGCCGGCAAAGGATTGTTTGGATTTCTTTTTCTGAAAACAAAAAACAAACCCTTCATTCCACTCTTACTTTAGAAAGATTTTACATGGTATAAAATTCTGTGTTAACTCTTCCCTTTTTTTTTTTTCTTTTCAGTGACTAAACAATGCTATTCTTTTTTTTGAAACAGTCTTATTATGTCACCCTTGGTAGAGTGCTGTGGTGTCACAGGTCATAGCAACCTCCAACCCTTGGGCTTAAGTAATTCTCTTGCCTCAGCCTCCCAAGTAGCTGACACTACAGGCACCCGCCACAATGTCTGGCTATTTTTTTGTTGTAGTTGTCATTGTTGTTTAGCAGGCCTGGGCTGGGTTTGAACCCGCCAGTCCCAGTGTATGTGGCTGGTGCCACAGGCACTGAGCCAACAATGCTATTCTATCATCTTGTGGCTTTCATAGTTTTTCACAAAAAGTTTGCTGTATGTCATATCTTTCTTCCTTATTATATAATCTTTCTTATTTTTCTAGGTTTTGTGTGTGTATGTGTGTGTGAACACAGGGTCTTGATGTGTCACCTGGGCTAGAATATGAATATAATAGTGTCATATAGCTCACTGCAACTTCAAACTCCTGGGCTCAAGCAATCGTCCTGCCTTAGCCTCCCATGTAGCTGGAAATACAGGTGTGCAACAGCATGCTTAACTAATTTTTCTGTTTTTAGTAGAGCAACAGTCTTGCTCTTGCTCAGGCTGGTCTTGAACTACTAACCTCAAGAAATCCTCTCACCTTGGCCTCTCACAGTGCCAGAATTACAGGCATGAGCTACTAGGCCTGACCTAAATTTATAATTCTGTTTGGTAGTTTATGCTTCTTGGCTCTATGATTCATTAATTTTGGAAAATTCATGACTATTAGCTCTCCATTTATTCTGCCTCATTCTTCTTTTTTGTTCTTTCTACATATTCAGTTACTTCTATGCTTTTTAATTTTTCTACTTTTTTCTTTCTTATGCTTTAGTTTGCATAATGTCTATTTACCTGTCTTCAAGTTCACAGATTCTTCTCATTGGTTAGCCTGCTGATTAATCTATTAAAGGATCATTTCATCTTTGGTATCATATTTTTATTTCCAGAAGTTTTGACTTTTTAATTTTTATCTATCTATTGAAATGCTTCATCTATTTGTGGATGTTCACTTTTTCTGTTAGCTCTTTTAACAGATTAATAACTATTTTAAAAGTCTATTCTGATAGTTTCAGAATTTGGGGCATTTATGGGTTTGGTTCTCTTGACGACTTTGTATCTTTAAAATGTGTAGGGGTTTGGTGATGACTTGTCAGGCTGCTGGGCACTGTGTATAGGACAGTAGGACTAAAGTAAATCAGGATGGGACATGCTTTTCCTTCTTTCAGGTTGTCACTATGAAGAGTTGAGTCAGTCTAGTCAGTAGTTTAGCCTGCCTTGAGTTGTTTTTTTTTTTTTTTTTTAGACAGTGTCTCACTTTGTCGCCCTTGGTAGAGTGCCACGGCATCACAGCTCATAGCAACCTCCAGCTCTTAGGCTCAGGTGATTCTCTTGCCTCAGCCTCCTGAGTAGCTGGGACTATAGGTGCCAACCACAACGCCCGGCTATTTTTTTTTCTTGTTGCAGTTTGGCCAGGGCCGAGTTTGAACCTGCTACCCTCTGTATATGGCCAGCACCCTACTCACTGAGCCACAGGCGCACTCTGAGTTTTGTTTCTTTGGTTACCTTCAGTACATCACTGACTTCACCTTCTGGGGTAAGCTGTTACCTGATGCCTCATGAGCAGCCCTGGATGCTGGATGTTTCTCTTCAGTGTTTGTGTTCCACCATAGCTCTTAGAAGGCTCTTGTGATCCAATAAAAGTTAAAAGTTTTTCTTTTCTTTTTTTTTTTTTTTTGAGACAGAGCCTCAAGCAGCTCACAGCAACCTCCAATTCCTGGGCTCATGCGAGTCTCTTGCCTCTGCCTCCCAAGTCGCTGGGACTACAGGCGCCCGCCACAACTTCCGGCCATTTTTTGGTTGCAGCCGTCATTGTTGTTTGGCGGGCCCGGGCTGGATTCAAACCCGCCAGCTCAGGTGTACGTGGCTGGTGCCTTAGCCTGTTGAGCCACAGGCGCCGAGCCAAAAGTTAAAAGTTTGTAAACTAAATTATTCAGTTTTTCTATATTATTAGGATAGGCATAACATTCTCTTATAGTTTTCTACATCTTCAGTGGAAGCAAAACTCTACCATTGATCTTCTTTTAATAAGTTCCTTTTTCCTGTTTCAATTAGTTCTATAAAACTAAGAAGTTTCCTAATAGAGGAGGGAGTGTATAGTAATAGCCAAGGGCAGACAAAATAGGATTCATATACAACTGGTTTTGAATTCCAGATCTTCCAAATAGGTCATTTCTGGTCCTGTTTAGTGGCGGGATGGGGACTTTGATTTGGTCGTTTTATTTATTTATTTATTTTTCATCACAGAATTTAATTTAAACTTCCAATGGACTATTTGACCTGGAAGAAGATTGTGGTGATCAGGAAAAGCCAGGAATAAAATAGGCAGTTTGAGGCCGGGACAGTTGTGTCAGGAGCACAAACACTCAGTAACTTTACTAGCAAAGTGACCTTCAGCATTTAACTCTATCATTCAGTTGCCTTATTTGTAAGACAAGGATAGAATGGAATAATATATGCAAAATGTTTAATGCAATTCCTGACCTATAGAAAATGCTCTGTGAGGCTCAGCGCCTGTGGCTCAACGGGCTAAGGCGCCAGCCATGTACACCTGAGCTGGTGGGTTCGAATCCAGCCCGGACCGACCAAACAACGACAGCTGCAACCAAAAATGGCCAGGCGTTGTGGCGGGCACCTGTAGTCCCAGCGACTTGGGAGGCAGAGGCAAGAGACTCGCTTAAGCCCAGGAATTGGAGGTTGCTGTGAGCTGTGATGCCACAACACTCTACCCAGGGTGACAGCTTGAGGCTCTGTCTCAAAAAAAAAAAAAAAAAGAAAATGCTCTGTGAATCACTATTTTTAGATTTAAATTTTGTGTAACTCTGGTGATAGGTTAGAGGGTACACTCTAGGGAGGACAGGCTAGAGACTGGAAAGTAAGTTAGTAAATAAATTCAGGAGATCAAATGAGAGCTATGAAGACTTGAAAACAAAGCAGATAGATGAGATAGACTTAAAAAGGTTTATGGATAATCAACAGCCCGCTCATGTGGTATCACAGGTTTGTTATTCCATTTTCCCAGTACTTTTCTACCTTCACCATCAACTTGTGTTCACACAACAATAATTGCCTGGCTGTCCTTCTCTACTGCTACTACTTACTACCACTCTTCCAGACACATTTCTCAGCCCTGGCCTTGCAGAACTCTTTTTCTTTTTCCAATAGGATTTATAATTTTTGATATAATAGGTAATTTACCAACTTTGATTGTTTCTTTCTGTCTTCTCTAGAATGTGAACTCCCAGGGTGATCTACTTGCCTTTTATTCCTGAGGAGTTAGCATCCTTTCCAGTATAAATTGTATTGGCCTCTGACCACTGAGAGGTCGTCTTTACCTACACAGTGTCATTCAGCCTTAGGCCTGGGGGTAGTTAAAGATCTTGTTATTTAGCTCATTCCTACTAACCTCTGTGGATATCTCTGCAATAAAAACTAGCTTTTATTTTGCATGTTAGTGTTGATTTTGAACTTCAACAAAAGAGTTGAAAGTGCAGTATGTACAATTTTTTAACCAAACTGGAAACACTAGATAATGATGTTGCCAATTTCTTAAAATAGAGTTAGGCTAGTAAGAGTCATTTTTAAAAAGAAAGATGTTTCGGCTACAAAATTTGACATTTAAATTTTAGCTTAAAAGTAATTCATGTACTTACTATAGCCGGAGTAAGTGTGTTTTAGAATAACTCTCACTGGGGTGTTTAAAAGGAACCCAGTAAGACCACACAGCCCAATGACATCTGCAAACATTATCCTTAAAAACAAGAAGTAAATAGCCACATTGTTACAGACACAAATAGGTCATTTCTGGTCCTGCTTAGTGGTGGGGTGGGGACTTTGATTTGGTCCTTTTTTTTTTTTTTTTTTTTCCCCATCACAGAACTTAAACTTCCAATGGATTATTTGCCCTGGAAGAAGACTGTGGTGATCAGGAAAGGCCAGGAATAAAATAGGCAGTTTGAGGCCAGGCATGGTGGCTTGGGGTTGTAATCCTAGCACTCTGAGAGGCTGAAGCAGGAGGATTGCTTGAGCTCAGGAGTTTGAGAACAGCCTGAGCAGGAGCCAGATCCCATCTCTACTAAAAAAAAAAAAAAAAAGGTGAAAAATCAGCCAGGCATTATGGGGAGTGCATGTAATCCCTCTACTGGGAAGGCTGAGGCAGGAGGACTTGTTGAGACCAAAAATTTGAGGTTGCCGTGAGCAGTAATACCATGACATTTTACCCAGAGCAGCAGACTGACACTGTCCTAAAGAAAAAAAAAAAAAAAGGCAGTTTGTGGCTTATCTCCTGTTCACTGTGGCTGGATATATTTGGGAGATTCATACTGTAAAATTCATGGTTTCTATGTGTGGTCCTCTGTTGGTTCATTCCTTCAGCTCTCTTCCCTCTCCTTTCTCATTTCATCATTTCTGAGCCTTTGTTGTGTGTCAGGCTTCATGTTAGGCTGTGAGGAGATGGAGAGGAATTAAACTTTGACACTATCTTCAAGTAACTGTCAGTGTAGTCAACACCTTGTGGTTTAATAAGTCACTTTGTATATTATAAACCTTTATTTCTGTAACAGGCATTGTTGAACTCCGGTGTGATGGAGAGAGAGACTTTTAGGAGTAATACATGAAAAGTCTCACCCCTAAAGAAAAATCATTTTCTTTAAAATAAAGTTTTTAAGACCTTCCTAATATTAGTAGTACACCAGAGTCCAGGCTTAGGCATCACTGGGATTTTCTGGCCCCAGGGCCATCCAAGGTCCCAGGCACCAGAAGAAGACAACATGATTATTGGTTAAGGCCAGTGTCGTGCCTTGGAGGTGCAATAGCAGAGTTGTATTTGTTAAAATTTAGGAGGGAAGGCTGGGTGCTGTGGCTCACACCTGTAATCCCAGCACTCTGGGACACCGAGGTGGGTGGATTGCTTGAGCTCAGGAGTTGAGACCAGCCTGAGCAAGAGCAAGACCTTGTTTTAAAAAATAGATAGGCATTGTGGTGGGTGCTTGTAATCACAGCTACTTGGGAGGCTGAGGCAAGAAAATCACTGAAGCCCAAGAGTTTGAGGTTGCTGTGAGCTATGATGCCAGGGCCCTCAACTCTAAGGTGACTGAGGGGGACTCTGTCTCCAAAAAATTTTTTTTCTTTTTTTAGGAGGGGGTAACAACTCTGATGGTAAACCTCAAATAGCAAGGGATATTCTGCAAGGCCTGGAGGAGGCCAGACCACTGTTGCCTTTGTTTGGTTGTAGATTGGCCCAGAGAAGTAGACAAAAGCCAACAACCACACAGCAGTGTTCGTGAGAGAGAGTAGGCTGTGATGGTTTTTGTTTTTGTTTTGTTTTGTTTTTTTGAGACAGAGCCTCAAGCTGTCACCCTGGATCAAGTGCTGCGGCATCACAGTTCACAGCAACCTCCAATTCCTAGGCTCAAGCGACTCCCAAGTAGCTGGGACTACAGGTGCCTACCACAATGCCTGGCCATTTTTTGGTTGTAGTCGTCATTGTTGTTTGGCGGGCCCGGGCTGTATTTGAACCTGCCAGCTCAGGTGTACATGGCTGGCGCCTTAGCCCGTTGAGCCACAAGCGCCGAGCCGCAGTGGTGGTTTTTGCTGCCCAGCTCCCAGGAGCGTTAGAATCTTGTCAGATAAAAAAAAACTAGATCATGAGTTGTGGATAAATTGATGGAGATATGGAGGCTAAAGAGAAATGCTCATGAAATTTACAATGATGTAAATTTACTAGGTGCAGAATGTAAATGTCTTAACACAGTAACTAAGAAAATGCCATGAAGGCCATGTTAAACAGTTTGATGAAAATATTTCAAATTGTATATAAAACCATCACATTGTACCATGATTGCATTAATGTACACAGCTATGATTTAATAAAAAAAAAAAAATTTGTGATGATGACCTCCAGAGATCCCCCAAAGGGTGGGTCTTCCTGTATTTCTTCCTCAATTCATGGCGACTTTCTTCTCATGCAGCTTCTCGCAGCTCCTCACTTGTTCATTACTCGTGTCTGAACACAGTTCTTGGACAGGGATTCCGTTTGCTCCAGGGCAGCTCGGGGAAACCTGAGGACAGTCAAGGTCAGCTTTGTGCAGGGAACTCATGGAGGGTGGGGCTTTGACTCCACGGTTAGTGCCCTGAAATCCTCTCATCTGTCCTGCACCCCCTGGACACATACAGAAAGTGTGTTCCTGGCACACAGGAGAGGTTTAATAGATGGTGTTAGAACCATTATTTCTATTGCTGCCCAGGGGTGCTTTGGAATTATTGTTCTCCGGTTCTTTCTATATCTATCCTCTGTCTGTCCTCTACCTACCTACCTATTTAATCTACCCGCTGCTCACTATATCCAGAATACATATATACACACATCTCCATTATGTCTGCATGTAGTGTGTGTAAAGATGCATATACACACTACATATCAGATGTAGCTGACATAACCTATCAGAACCTTGTTCCTTGTAATTAAGAGTAGGCAGAACTTTTGGGGGGGGCATTTGAGTTTTCTTCTTTCCATTTTCCTCTGTACCCAGCTGTAATTTCTATTGAATTTAAAGCACACGAAATCCTGAACCCTGCTGTGGCCTCTGCACACCTGCTGATCACAGGGCACTTCTGTAGGTGTGTGGGGCACCAGAAAAAAACATCAGACAGTCGAGGTAGGGAAGGTTTGGATCTAATCCAAAGGAAGGCAAAAGGACGGGATGGGGTGAGTTTTCCTGCGCTGACGGAAGAAGCCTCCCTCGTGCCGCTTCCCGGCGGGATGGTGTGCCTTTCATCCAGGGGGATGCTTGCTGGACTCCTACACGAGCGCTTTTTACCGTGTGTGTGTGGGCTCTGCTGGCACAGGCACACGTGCCACGCTACCGGGGATGCTTGTCAGTAAGTGGGTCTGGAGAACACGCAGGATCTGCAGTGGCTCTGAAGAACCGGCATGGCCTCCTCCAAGGCAGGGAGACTTGGGTCCTGTGCAAACCAGCAGTCATGGCTCACCTGCTCTCTGATGAGAGGCATTAACTTCCAGCCAAATCGTTGCCATTACAGTCAGGTGATGGAAAGAGGCAGTTGTCGGAAGTCTGACTTCCTTGTGGGTATACGAAGGTGGAAAGTCCTGAGCTTTCTTGTAGTCTTGGCTGGCTGTTTAAAGGTGGCTGTGGCTGCCTCAGGAAAAAAATTCCCTTCTGACCCTTAAGGACTGCTGGCCTGGGTGGTGGAGGGGCAACAGTGTGGATGGAGCAGTCAGGCTGGGTCACTTTGGGTCCCCTTTGTTCCTGAGATTCTCTGATGCTGTCGTTTCAGAAGCTTTTACCTAGGCAAATACTAGGGCTGTGGCTCCCAAACAGGGTTTAATGTTATGCCCCCACGCCCCATGGTCTCTATTCACTCATTAGCATGTCCTCTTTTTTTTTTCTTTCAAAATGAAATAATTTCATCATATTTTTACAAACAAGACACACCGTCCCTGGGCAGAGATGTGGACACAGCCCAGAGGTGAAATGACCCACCGTTGTGCCCCTCACAGCCTGTGCACAGGACATCTGGGTGAGATGGATTGAACTGCAATATGTCAAAGGAGTTGAGAAGAGCTCCTTTCATTTTGCTTCTCCCTGGATGTCAGTTTTCTGAATCTCTCTGTGGGTCCGTCTGTCACGCTGTGGAGTTCCCTCTTGATACGAAAGGTTGGGTGGGTGGGGGAAACATTAGGTGAGAAGGGCAACTGCCCGGGGAGGACAAAGGACAAAGGCTCCTTTGACGTGGGAGCTTATTTTTATGTTTTGAAAAATATTATCCTTATTTTTACCGGCTTCAGATTCAAAGTCTCCTTCACTCTCTCTTTGGATTATGTTCCCTCCAAACATGAGCAGTTTTTTGGAAACCTGAGCAATAAACACCCTGGAGCCAAAGAATTGTCTCCGGGGCAGGACCCGCTCTGAAGCCAGCATCAGGCTCGTTGGCACCACACATTTCTCTGAATTTAGGGGGCCCCAATGCCAGTGCTCGTAAGGCTGAATCTTGGTCTGTGTGGAGACACTGCAGCAGCCTCTTGATGTCATGTCAAGACCCAGTGTCTTTGCCAAGGCAGATGCATGGGGTGTGGACACTGGCACATTTGGTGACAAGGGCAGCCAAGAGAAGGTGGCAGCTGGCACCGAACTATACATGCTACCCACACCGAGGTGACTGTGTCAGGTGCTGCACCAAGCAGGAGGCAGCGCAAATCATAGATGACACCCGAGGAACGTGAAAACCAGTTGACTTATTTCCTCCCTTCCTGTTACTACAGCGTGGGGACAACTTGGAACATTTTGTGGTGCTGGAGACTGGAGATGTTTGAACTCCTGCCAGTGCAGAGGCTCCTGAGAGAGACCTGCCTTTCCCAACTGGAGAAATACAATTGTGTACACTTGGCAGACTGCACCTGGGACCCCAACTGTTAGCAGCTGAGGAAAAGTGCAGAATGGGACTTAGACTCTTGCTATTTATGGAATCTTCTGCCTATGCTCTAGAGTTTGGGCATGCGTTGTAGCAGGTTTCTTTCTCTCATTTCCTCTTAGAGACGAGGTCTCAGTCTCAGGCAGTGGTGTAATCGTAGCTCACAGCGACCTCAAACTCCTGGGCTCTAATGATCCTCCTGCCTCAGCCTCCTGAGTTGCTGGGATTACAGTTGTGCACCACCATGTCTGGCAGATTCAGATTTTTTAATATTGACACGAGCAACAATTTTTCTAGTAATGAATAGCTATTCTTATTTTTCACTAATGGAAAGATATAGTAAAACTATATATTTCTATGCAAAGTATTCTACGACAAATGCGATTGCTTTTTCTTACCTTGATTCTTATCCAGAATGTCTGGACGTTTGGAATGATGGGAACAGACAGCAAATCAAATGACTTTTACTTGGTACTTTAAGTCAAGCAGGACAAAGGAGAGGAATTTCACGAAAGGACTAGACAATAGTGTTAAATGCTGTGGAGAAATAAAGTAAGATGGGAACTTAAAAGATCCCATCAGATTTGCAATTAGATTTAGTGAGCTAAGATTATTGTTTCCTAATGTATCAGGTGTTTTTCTACACAAGGTACCATACTTAAAAAATATATAAAAGTTTGCAATGAAAAGCCTGTAGGTCTCTGTTATTCTTGTACTCAAGAATGCTGTTCCCTTTTCAGGAAACAATGTTACCAATTTATTAAGTATCCTTCCTGAGATGCTCTATACCCATTTAATGAGTATATATACTTTTTTTCTTTGTTTCCCCCCCAACATATATAGTACCACATTATATGCAGTTATTTATTACATTAAAAATTGAACATTTATTATATATATAAAAAATTAAACCATTCACTGTAGTCTTGCAGGCCATCTCATGACTGTCCAGCATGAGCAGTGTTGTGGCTTTTGGCAGCCACATGGTTCCTTCGTATGGATGTGTTGCAGTTTATTTAACAAAGGAATGTTTTGAGGTGACAGTGAATAAGCACCAACATCTAGGAAAGATGCTGGAAATGGCCATCTCTCGCAAGAGCAGTCCTACCCACTTTCTGGGGGTTTGGCAAAGTAGCCATCTGGAGGAGGACACTGGCTGAGGACCATTGGTACCTATTCTAGGTCTAATTGAACCAGCAAGAATTATTGATTTAAAACCCTTATTTTTGAAAACGGCATCTCTTTATACACAAGCGAGGCGTAGCTACAGGACTGGCTCCAAATTTTGGGGAAAGGAGGAAAGTTATAAATCAATCTGCCTTTTCATCTTTATTGACGCTAGCATCTCCAGAGTATCTTGAATATAAAAGGTATTGAGTAAATATTTGTTTACTTGAATGAGTTAATAAGGGCACATGGCCTCATTCTGTGACCAGAATCTGCCTTCATTTACTGTCTGTCCTTCCATCAAACAATTGCTCAAGGGTCAGTCTCTGCTGATCAGTCCTGCTTATTGAGCAGATGTTGACCTAGACGAGTCATCAGGGTGAAGTAACTTGCTGGAGTGTATCTTAGTAATTTCATTTTCTATCCTCTAATTCCTCATTTCAAATGGAAATGGTTCTTGATTCGTATCTGACCAGTTTAAATTCTACCACTTACTAACTGAATGAATGACTTGGATGTTGGCCGAATTCTGGACTTTCATTTCCTCATTTTTAAGGCAAGTAATAGTATTGTCTATTTTCTGAGGGTTTTTATTAGGATTAACTGACCTAATGTCTAGAGCGCCTAAACAAAGCTCCTGACAGATAACAGAAGTGTGAATTATTAATTTTCTCTTCTTCTTATATAACCCCGCCGTTGATCACTGTTAATTGTGTTAATTTTATTTATTATAAATAAGAGTTGTAAATCAGTTTTCTGTGAATTTGGTTGTAATCTTGAAATATTAATGATAGTAAAGTACTTGAGCACTGTCTGAAACAAGTTTTTTTTTTAGTAGGGGAAACATGATAAATTCATTTGTGTATGAACTAAATTTTAAAAATTACTAACAGAATTAACAATTTAAAATATATTTTAGCAGCACAATACAAAGATACAGCAAAACTATATATTTCTATGCAAAGTATTCTATGACAAATGTCCAAAAAAAGTTTAACCAACTGGGCAAATATAAATCAATGAGAATTCTGATATCTAACAGTCTAGGGAGTTTTTCATCTGTGGTTTTATTTTGTGGGCACATCTCAATTTTGAATCCATGCCCATATCACTAATGAGTGTCATTATCAGTTTTAGCAGTTCTGTGAAAAAGAACGTGTTTCTTGACTGATATATTGTCAAATATTTGGCATTTATCTTATAACTTGTTTTCCTGCAAAGAGAAATCCTCTCAAACTTTCTTAAGCCAAAAAAAGAAGGAGGGGAGGGAGTATTTATTGACTCAGGTAATGGAAAAAGAGAGCTTTAGGTGTGTCTTCATTTTGTTTTAAAAGTTGACTTTTGATGCATTAAAGCTAAACTGGACAAACCCAGTTCTCCTTAGGCTTTCAGTTCAGTTGATATTTGGGAGACAGATGGCTGACCAGACACCAGCTGCCAGCTTGTCATAGAAAGGAAAAGTTTTAGATGAAACAGAAGAGCAAACAAACAAACAAACATACAGCGGGTATAATTCTGAGGGAAAAGTGCCAGAACCTACAAGAAATTATAAGTGAGGAAATTTCAGAGCAGAATAAGAAGGAGCCGGATATTGGCAGAGGTCAACCTCCAAGGTGCGTGGGGCCCACGTGACAGTAGGTGGAGTGGTTTGCTTTCCTCCCTCACATTGGTAGTCAGCAGGCTCCTGAGCTGCAGAAAAGCCTCTCTACCCTCCTAAGCCCCAGAGCTGCTGTTGTCACGAGTAAACACAGAGCTTCTTGAGGATGAAGCACCAGTCTGTCTACCCCTTGGGGCTGCTTCCCGTCACCGCAGACCCCAGGCAGGAAGACAGGCACCATATTGCTTCACCACCACTGTGAGCCTGTGTCTTCCCCACAGAGCTTCAGCCCCTCAGTTTTCATCTCATTCCCACACAAACATTTCCCAATTCTGACCCAGACTGTGGAAGCCACAGGGGGCTGGTGGGTTCTAGGAAATCTGCAGGACCCCAGAGCCTGGACATTCAGAGCAGGCTGCCTTCCAGAGAGAGGGACAAGGCAACCAGAGTGGTAGCTTTCCTCCATTCAGACTCTTTTCCTCCTCTTTCTCTCTCCCCCCCACCACCCCCCGCCGCCATAGCTGCTGAGAAAGATGCTTGAGCCTGGGCTCTCAGAGGAGCGTCCCTCTTCTGGGTTCAAATCTCTCCTCTTAAAGACCTGCAGAGGACTAAGGAGTGATGGTGCCTGGTACTCCTCCCTGGTGCTGCCTGTATCAGAGCAGGGCACACCCTGAAGCAGAGGGACCTCAAACTGCCTTGAGCACCCACCCCACAGGCAACTCAGGGACAGGCCAGAACCCATATGCTCAGGACTCAATTGTGTTGCTTGGGAGCATTGAGGGGAGTTTGTGAATAAATATTGGGAGACAGGGAGCCTGCATAGGCAGAAGTGAAAAGAGATTGCGGTGAGGGTCCCAGCCACACTTCCCTTGTTGAGCACATTTCTCCCTGCAGGAAAGCTGTACTTTCAGTCCAGAATGGGATGCTAGACAGGAAAGTTCCCAGCCTGCAGTACCATTGTTGGGCAGGTCAGCTAGTTTGAGCTCCTGCCTGCTAGCAGACAGGTGGGTGACTGCAGAGTAGGGGCAGGGAGAGAAGAGAGAAACCCACTCCTGACAGCCAGATTGTGAATCCCAGATAATCTTTGTCTCCATAAGCAGACTTCTTAGCTGCTCCCTGGTGGCTTTTCCCAGATGCCTGGGTGTGGACCTCTGATCCTGAAACAAATACCTTACCAGCTTTTGTGGAGCCTCAGGGCAGGCTCATCAAACCTAGCCTGCCCAGCCTCATTCCCCCACCACTATAGTAAAGAATAAAGACTCATCTGGAAGTGACAGGGTCATACCCAGCACCTGAAGGGTTAGAGCTGGTCACAGTCCCGAAAAAGAACACTGCAGCTGTCTGGCAAGTGCTATCTACTGACAGATTTAATTTGCACAGTCCTTTTAAAGCTTTTACTGACCCAGTCATACAGGGTATGATTGATTCTTATCCACACATACCACCTGCTGTCTCAGAGATTAAACTAAGTGTGCCAACATAATCTACAATATTAAGAGCACAGGGCTCGGGAAAGAGAAAAGATCTCAAAGGCCTCCATCTTCCCTCATCAAAAAGAGATAGGGAATCTGCCCCCACACATAACTCGCCACTTCTACAGCCTACAAACAACTAGCAACTTGAGAAAACCACCACACTAAGGATATCTATAACGAAGGAATCCACCCAGAACCTAGATTACTATCAAAGCACCCACAAGCAAAGCCAAAGGTTCTTACCCCATACATGCTACAGACACTCCCTGTGAGCAGTGGGGAAAGAAAAAAAGTCCCATCTAAACAAAATAAAATCCAAAAATAAGTGACAGCCATCTCAGATGAGAAGGATTTAGTAAAAGAACTCTAGAAGTATGAAAAATCAGAGTGAAAGCACACCTGCAACAAAAAAATAGCCGGGCCTTCTGGCAGATACCTGTAGTCCCAGCTACTTGGGAGGCTGAGGCAAGAAAATCGCTTAAGCCCAAGAGTTTGAGGTTGCTGTGAGCTGTGATGCCACAGCATTCTACCAAGTGTAACATACTGAGACTTTGTCTCAGAAAAAAAAAAAAAAAGAAAGGGAATATCAGATCTCTAGCAATGGATATCAACCAAAATGAAAATATTGAGATACTAGGGAAAGAATTCCAAATATGGATTGTTAAGAAAGCTCAATAAAATCCAAGAGAAAATGGAAAACCAATTCAATCAGAAAAACAATTCAGAAAATGAAAGAAAAATTCATAAAAGAGATCTATACATTAAAAATAAACTAAATAGAACTTCTGGAAATGAAATAGTCATTTGAGTGGGCAGCACCTATGGCTCAAAGGAGTAGGGTGCTGGCCCCATATACCAGAGGTGGTAGGTTCAAACCCAGCCCTGGCCCCAAACTGCAAAACAAAAAAAAATGGGAAAAAAAAATTCATTTAAAGAAATATACAGTGGCAAGTCTTTAAGAATAGACTAGAATAGGCAGAAGAAAAAAATCTCAGAGCTTGAAGACAACTTCTTCGAATTAAATCAGTAAAAAAAAAAAAAATAGAACAGAGAATTAAGAGGAATGAATAAAGCCTACAAAAAATAGGGAGTATAGGAATATAAGAGCCATAGGTATTCCTGAGGGGGAAGAAAGTACATAAGGGCTGGAAAACTTATTTGAGGTAATAATTGAGGAATACTTCCGCAGAGATTTATACAACAAGGTACAAGAAGCTCAACAAACACATGGGAGATTTATTGCAAAGAGGTAATCACCAAGACACACAGTCATCAGACTTGCCAAGGTCATTATGAAGAAGGAACTCCTGTGAGCCATGAGGTGAAAATGTCAAGTGACTTACAAAGGAAAAATCTATTGGGCTAACTGTAGACTTCTTAACCAAGACTTTATAAGCCAGAAAGGATTGGGGCTCCATCTTTGGTTGTCTTAAATAGAACAACTACCAACCTAGAATTTTGTATCCTGCAAAACTACATTTCATATATGAAGGAGAAATAAACATTTTTCTAGACAAACACAAACTGAGGGAATTTTTCAAGTAAGACTTGCCCTGCAAGAAATACTCAGAACTGCATTATACATGGATCAGCACAGTTGACATGCACCAGTGTAAAATCACCCAGAACCTGAAGCTCATAGCTGACAAAAACAATGGCACAAATGGTTAAAGCAAGGGAATGAGGTACTTTTCAACAGGATGAACAGAATACCATCCCACATAACAATCCTATCAATCAATGAGAATAGTCCAAATGCCCCACTCAAGAGACACAGGCTGGCTTCAATGGATGAAAAATACAATCTAACTATCTGCTCTCTTCAGGAAACACATCTCACCCAAAGGATGCATACAGACTCAAGGTAAAGGGACAGAAAAAAAAATTTTATGCAAATTGAAACCAAAGCAGTTTGTAGCCATTCTCATTTTAGATAAAATTGACTTCAAATCAACAATACTAAAGAAAAAGATGGCCATTACATAATGGTAAAGGGAGCAATTCAACAAAAAGACAAAACAATCCTACACATTTATGAGTCAAACACAGGAGCATCCAGATCCATAAAGCAAACCCTACTAAATATAAGCAAAAAGATAAACAGTAGTATTGTAACTGTCTGGGACTTCAACACCCCACTGACAGAACTGGAAAGATTGTCCAAGCAGAAAATAAACACTGGACATAAAAGAGACTTCAGAAAAATGGGCCTAACATACATTTCAAGAACATTTTACCCAGAAACTACTGGGTGGCATTTCTTAGAGAATGCAACATTCTCTATGACTGATCACATCTTAGGCCACAAAACACATCTCAACAAATTAGAAAAAAAAAAAAATAGAAATCATACCATGTATCTTCTCAGACTGCAGTATAAAAAAACTGGAAGTTAACTCCAACAGAAACTCTCAATTTTACAAAAACAAAAACAACGAAAAAACAAAACCCAACCTGTGGCTGAATGATTATTGAGTCACTAATAAAATTAAGATGAAATCAGAAGGCTTGGTGCCTATAGCTCAGTGAGTAGGGTGCTGGCCATATACAACTGAAGCTGGTGGGTTCAAGCCTGGTCAGGGCCTGCTAAACAACAATGACAACTGCAACCAAAAAATAGCTGGGTGTCATGCCTGTAGTCTCAGCTATTCGGGAGGCTGAGGCAAGAGAATTGCTTAAGTGTAAGAGTTTGAGGTTGCTATGAGCTGTGCTGTCATGACATTCTATTGGGGTGACACTATGAGACTCTATCTCTTAAAAAAAAAGGGGGGGTCACAAGCTACCATTATCCATGGGATTCAGCAAAAGCAGGCCCGAGAGGAACATTCATAGCCTTAAAATGCCTGTCCTCAAAAAGACAAAACCATCACAAATTAGCAATCTAAATGATATGTATCAAAGAACTGGAAAAGGAAGAACAAACCAAATCCCAAGCCAGCAGAAGAAAAGAAATAACTAAGGCCAGAACTAGAACTAAATAAAATGGAAAACAAGACAAAACAAAGGATTATTAGAACAAAAGATTAGTTCTTTGTAGAGATAAAATTGACAGACTTCTTGCTAAACTAACCAGGAATAGAAGAGAAAGGACCCAAATAAGCTCAATCAGAAATGAAAAAGGAGATATTACAAGTGATACCACAGAAATACCAAATATCTGTAAATGATTATGAAAATCTCTACACACATAAATCTGAAAGCATAGAGTAAATGGACAAATTCCTGGAAACACACAACTTTCTAAGATTTCATCAGTAAAAACAGAACTCCCAAACAGATCAATAATGAGCAACCAGACTGAAGAAGTAATAAGAAAATCTTACAACAAAAGCAAGAGCTCTAGACTAGATGGATTCACAGCCAAATTTTACCAAACCTATAAGGAAGAGGTTGTACCTATACTGCAGCAATTATGCCATAACATCAAGAAGGAGTAAATCCTCCCAACTCATTCTAAAAATCCAGGAAAGGATACTACAACAAAAAAAACTACAAACCAATATCCTTTATAAACACAGATGCAAAAATCCTCAAAAAAACCACAAAATACTAGCAGACTGAATTCAATAGTACATACACAACACAAAAATCCACCAGGGATACAAGGATGTTTCAACATATATAAATCAGTAAATGCAATTCATCGCATATGCAGAAGCAAAAACAAACACCCATATGATATCTTAAAAGATGCAGAAAAAGCATTCAACAATATTCAGCTTTTCCTGATAAAAAATCTTAACAAGTTAGGCGTAGAAGGAATGTTTCTTGGCTGGATGCAGTGGTTCATGCTTGTAATCCTAGCACTCTGGGAGGCCAAGGTGGGTGGACTGCTTGAGCTTAGGAATTCAAGACCAGGCTGAACAAGAGCAAGACCCCATCTCTACTAAAAACAGAAAAATTAGTTGGGTGTTGTGACTGGTGCCTGTAATCCTAGCTACTTGGGTGGCTGAGGCAAGAGGATCGCTTGTGAGAATGCTGTGAGCTATGATGATGTGATGGCACGCTACCCAGGGTGACAGAGTGAGACTGTCTCAAAAAAAAGAAAAGGAACATATCTGAAGATTATAAAAGTTACATATTGCAGACTCACAGCCAACATCATACGGAATGTGGCAAAGTTGAAAGCATTCCTATAACTGGAACAGGACAAGGGTGCCCACTGTCATCATCACTTCTATTAAATATCGTGTTGGAAGTGCTACACAGAGCAATTAGGCAAGAAAAAAATAAAACAAAATAAATGGAATCCAAATAGGAAAAGAAGAGGTGAATATCACTTTTTGCTGATGATATGGTTTTATTTTTTTTTTTATTTATTTTTGAGACAGAGCCTCAAGCTGTCACCCTGGGTAGAGTGCTGTCGCATCTCAGCTCACAGCAACCTCCAATTCCTGGGCTCAAGCGAGTCTTCTGCCTCTGCCTCCCAAGTAGCTGGGACTACAGGCGCCCGCCACAACGCCTGGCCATTTTTTGGTTGCAGCCGTCATTGTTGTTTGGCGGGCCCTGGGGCTGGATTCGAACCCACCAGCTCAGGTGTACATGGCTGGCACCTTAGCCCGTTGAGCCACAGGCGCCAAGCCTGATGATATGGTTTTAAATCTAGAAATCTCTAGATAAGACTAGAAGACTCTAACAAGAGACTCCTGAAATTAGTCAATAA
>CAUYON010179737.1:0-14553 GCA_963573935.1 Arctocebus calabarensis
ATTCCTGTGCTATAATTGGGTTTTAGCCTTCATATGAAAGCTATAAATTAGCTTCATATTAGGGCTGAGTACATTGGATACTTTTTCTTCCATTCTTGAGATACTTTGCTAAGAAGAACATGTTCCAGCTCCATCGATTCAATTGTTCTTAAACTCATTCTGTTGCGCACTCATGACAGATTGCGTCCGGTGTCACCTTCCTGTGGGAGCCTCCGTGCTCCTGCAGAGTTACATATGTGCAAAGTGGCCGAGCACCCACGGTCACTGAGCTGTCTGGGGAAACCTGAAACCCTTTCTCCAAAGGTCTGGTCCCGTCTCAGAGGCCACCACGCTCGTCCTGAGGGAGTGGGCTTCACCGAGACAGCAGAGCACCTGGGCAGGCACCTGACAGGGTGGGGTGGTGAGACGTTTAGGGTGATGGATCCCCGAAGTGTCCGGTGAAAAGGAGGGTGCCCATGTCTGCCTTTAGGACGACATTCGAGGGCAGGCAGAGAACAAAAGGATTAGAATTCCTTCCCCCTTTGCTCCCCTGGACGACCGATTTTACCAGTTTACTATGAAGTTGAGACATTTTCAGATTTTTCTCTCAGGAACTGTTTCTCTGGCTATTGACCTTGAAAGAGCATTCCGTAGGGGGACATTTGGAAATCTGCAGGATTGAAGCTATGTCCCTCAACATTTCAGGTGGCTTCCCTAGGCGCATATAACTATGCAAAACTGTGCCTTTTTAAAGGCGTGCTGTTTTTCTCCTAACTTTCTCTAGAATAGAGATGGAAGCATCCCTGCTACTCAGTAAACTGGAGGTACTAGATCAACAGTTTCAGGCCCACGTGAGAGAAAACTCAAATTCAGAAAGGGGAAGCGGGGTTCAGTAAGTTCCCACCTAACTGCTACAGCGTAGCAGTGTGTTGGCACACTTCCCGGACAAAGGACTCAGCTACAACTCGGACTTCACCTTCCGAGCTCCCCACCACGTAACCAAATCGTATGTACCCGTGAATTAACCCCTGAAAAAAGTTGTATTCCTGAAATTAGCTTTAACACTAATGAATTCAGAGATCTGATTCCAAAGAAAATATCCTGTTAGTTCTACCAAAATAAAGTCAGCAGTCACGTTAGTTCAGCAGTCTGATGTGACCAGGAGCTGCCCCATGACATGGGGGGGAGCTGCGCCACCAGGGTAGGGCTGCGCGGGGGTCGCCGACCTCTCCATTACTGAGTCAGACTCTGCAATGCCCTGGAGGGAACGGCCCATCCCCTGAGGCAGGTGAGGCCTGTTATGGGAACCAGCGGCCTTCCCGGCTGGAAGGACTCACACCCTGCTCGCTCAGGCACCTGCCACTCAGCTGTGCTCTCAGTGGGCCCTTGCTCCAGTCTCCCCTTCTAATTCATTCTGCACCCAGCACAGGATCAGCCACACCGAAATAGTGCTAACCCTGTCACCCTCCTGTGTGATAAGCCGCACAGCTGACCGCCCATCTCTGCAGCGTGGTCCCCTCACTGTCCACTCACCTGAGCCTGCGTCAGTGTGTCTGTTCCTTCCTGCCCCTTGCCCACGTTTCTGTGCTGGCCTGTCTCTGTCATGTGGCTTCCACTGTGCTCTGAGCCTGGACGGCATTCCTGTCCAGCCCCCTGTCCAGTCTCTTCAAGATGTGATCACACTCCTCTTTCTTCGTGAGGCCGTCCCTAAGCCTCCCCCCCGCCAGCTGCCTGTAGGTCTCCAGAATTGACCAGTACCCTCTGCCTGCACCTGTTCTTCCCCAAGGCGGCACCGCTTGGCACTGCAGGTGCTGAGAGCCACCTTGTGCGTCTCCCTCTGGACGGGAGGCTGCTCACGAGCATGATCGCACGCAGCGCAAACAGCGCGCTGTCTGACGCCTGAAGGTCAGAGGAAATGTGCTGAAGGTCAGAGGAAATCGAGCTTTCCTCCCCTGCATGTACAAGCTGGAGGCCAGAACGAAGGGTAATAAAAATTCTTTCAACAGCTGCTGGACCACTGGAGATTTAAATTTCCTATAAACTTCATAAAACCCTTGGAGGGAAAAGGGTTCTCTTTTTTTCTCTACCTGGGTATGCGATTGCACGGTCCTGTGGTATTATGGGTTGAGCCTGACCCTTAGAATTGTTCGACCTCCAGTATCTGTGAATGTGACTTTATCTGAAAATAGCATTTTTTGAAAACTGACTCCGGGTCAGCAGGGTGGGCCCCAGTGAAGGATGATTGCTGTCTTTATAAAAATGAGCAGTCTGGACGGAGTAGCAGACACATGAGAGAGTCCCGTGTGCAGGACATTCCATTTAGAAGCCAAAAAACATCAAAGATGCCACCAATCACTCAGAGGGACCTGGGAAGATCTTTTTTTACAGCTCTCTGGAGGAAACCACCCTGCCAACAGCTTGATCTCGTGATGCCAGACCTGGGGATGATACATTGCTGTTGTTTAAGCTTCCCTGTTTGTGGTGCCTTGTTCCAGCAGCCCTAGGAAGTCATGTACGGTATGGTATGTGCAACTTAACTTTATAAGAAATTGTCGAGTTGATTACTTAAAAGGCTGTATCATATCACATCTTGCACTAGTATGAATGTTTGAACCACTCGTCTTTGTCAACACTTAGTATCGTCAGCCTTTGAATCTTATGAACTTGCAGGTCATGAAATCTCTTTGTGCATTTAATTTTCATTTTTTCCATGAGTACAGGTCATGATCATCTCTTTGTGTGTTCATGTTTCATCGTTAAATCTTCTTTGGTGGAACTTCAGCCGCCATGTTCTCTTTATCTTGCTTCTGTGGTTGTTTAGCATATTAGTAGTTGTAAAATATATTCTGGAAAGAAGTTCTTTAAGTGTGTGCTTTACAAGTGTTTACTCTGTCTGTGGCTGGCTTGTATTTTCATTTACTTTTCAATCTCTTTGAGCCAAAAAAAAAAAAAAGTTTTAAAATTTGATGAATTCAAATTGATCAGCACTTTACTTTTATTGCTCAGTCTTTTCTTGTAATATCAAAGAAATGCTTGCCTAACCCAAGGTCACAAATATTTCCCATGTTTCCTTCTAAAAGTGTTTGTAGTCTTTCCCATGTTCCTTCTAAAAGTGTTTGTAGTCCTGTCTTTTACATCTTATTCAAGATTACAGACTGGCTTCTGGTTTCCATCACTTCTAACAAGAAATTGGCTGTCCTAGTTTCTCTATTCCTCTATACATAACCTATTTCTATACACTGGATTCTTTTAAAATTTCATATTTATCACTAAGAAGCAATTTGGCTATGATAAAGATTTCCACGCTTCTCTTGTTCTTGAAGTGTGTTGAACTTGGATTCGTGAGTTTAGAGTTCTCACGCAGTTTGGAAGAGTTCTATCCATTGTTTATTTCTCTAACTGTTTTCCTCTGCTTACCCTCTGCGCAGTCCCAGAACTCCAATCACATGTATGTGAGGCCGTTTTACACCACCTCCAAGTTCACTCAGCATTGTTCCTTTTGTTTCAGTTATTTCTCTGTATTTCATTTGCTTAGCTTAGATTGCTACATCTTAACTCTCTACGCTGTGTAATCTTCTATTATTCCCATGCAATGCATTTTTAAAAATCTTAGAAAATATAGCTTTCATCCCTAAAAGTTAAATTTGGAGCTTGTTTGTATTTCCCACATCTCTTTGTAACATGCTAAATATTCGCTGTACATTCTTGAGGCAGGGCACACCTCAGTGCTATTATGTCAAACCCATACTAGTCTCATTGTACCGACACAACCCCACAAGTCCTATGTACAATATTGGTAAATGTATCTACTTCCTGAATAATTTGCTTTTATCAAGTCAGAAGGAAGTACTTGATTAACCCATAAACTGAAGTCATAGCCTAGTTTAGATGCTCTGATCAAAACTTTGGGAACAGGGTTTGTGAGTGAACTAGATTGGTGAAATTTGGCAAAATGTTCCCAACAGACAACATCTTATTGACCCACACCTCTAGTCTCTGAAGATAGTAAGTTTAATAGGTTTAAAATATTGCAATTCCCAAAGCCCTTCGTTCTATATTCCATAGGCTGTCCTCAAGAGTGTTCTATCAGGCACCACCCGGTCAGGTAAGACCAGGAACTCTGCCAAAGTCCTGTGCCTGGTGAATGGAAAAGTGAAAACCAGCACTCTAATTCTCAACCTCCTGTAAAAGGTGCTTCTATTCTCCAATCAATAGCAGCCACCAGTATGGGGCAGGACTGCCTCTAGAACTTTCCTTTATGGAAACTTCCAGGTCAGATCCCAGCCCAGACCCACTCTGTCAACATTTTGGTGAGTAAGACCTGGGTGCACCTGTTCCAGAAGCAGGGCTGAGGCACAGCAGAGCCCACACTCCCCTGAGAGCTTGGCGCGGGGAAGCTGGTGACCTTTCCATGGCAGCCGCTCTCCTGGGTTCGGATCGCACTTCAAGAGTGAGCAGGGTTACTGCAAAGCCCTATTCGGGAAAATAGCTTTTCTTTTCTACTCCCTAGTCTGCTGTTCTGTTCTCAATCTATTTTTTTTTTTTTTTTTTTGCAGTTTTTGGCCAGGGCTGGGTTTGAACTCCCACCTCCGGCAAATGTGGCCGGCGCCCTACTCCCTTGAGCCCCAGGTGCCACCCTGTTCTCGATCTACTAATATGTAATTTATGCCAAGCCTCCAGGGCAAAGGATGCTGTCATTATGTATGGAACACAGTCAAAACTCAGGAAGTTCCCAACACGTATCCATTATTAACACGAAGTACTAATACACTATGCAAGGCCTTGCCACTGGAGAATGCTGAGCCTTACGTCAAATCCAGCAGTTCTTTTTTTTTTTTTTTTTAGAGACAGAATCTTACTATGTCACCCTCAGTAGAGTGCTGTCATGTCACAGCTCACAGAAACCTCAAACTCTTGGGTTTAAGCGATTCTCCTGCCTCAACCTCCCAAGTAGGTGGGACTGCAGGCACTTGCCACAATGCCCGGCTATTTTTGGTTGCAGTTGTCATTGTTGTTTGGCAGGTCCAGGCTGGGTTCAAACCCGCCGGGTCAAGTGTTATGTGTCTGGCACCCTAGCCGCTGAACTACAGGCGCCAAGACAACTCCAACAGTTCTGAAAGGGATTGAGCTTTCCTGTCCTGTCCATGAGGGCTTGTGCCTCTTGCTGTTGATTCCGTATGTAAGGAGAAAGGACCTGATCTCCTGGCTACATGGTACAGAATTATTCAAAGTGAACCTCACCAGTTCATTAAAATTTAGTACAGAGTGTAAATTTGGGGACAGTGTAAATATGTGCAGCTTTATTAATTTTTAACAACATGTAAAACAAAACATCAATGACAAACTCCTCAAACTGGTTAAAAGCCCACTATGGAAGAGTCCAGAGAAAACTTGATTAACTGCATTGGCAAGTGACTTGCAACAAACATGTACATTATTTGCAAATAAACGCTACCCATGGTGATTCAACTCTATTAAGTGGCTTAAAAATCTCCCTAAAGTTCTGTTTACAGTCTTAAAAGAGAAGTTTCAAACTAGTCTCCAAAAGTGTTATTATAAATCCCAAGTATTCAAAGTTGGTGAAGTGCAATTCATTGAGGTTTATTTCTACAGCAGAATCTTTTCATAAACATTTGCACTTGCAAAGGTCCTGAGAACATCGATCTGGCACGCCACTGAACATAACGTGTGAACTGCGCATCTTCCAACAAGTATTTATTTTAGGAGCAAATAATTGCCTTTGCATATGAGTTTCACAATGTTTGGAAATGCATCTTACCCATAAAGTAAACACTACTCTGTTCTCCTGACACTCGTTTTGCAGAAAAAAATTATGCTCATCTATAAAAAGCTGAAGCTAACTTTAACTCATAGGCCATAAGACCGATCTCAATAATTTTCAAAACAAATAGTGTGATTTGGCAATCAAGCAATTTGGTAATGTCTTAACAGTCCAACTGTAATGTTCTGTAGCAAACATTTGTTTTCTAGCAAGAACCTTCAAGCACAAAGTTTTTATTTTGAGAACTGCACAGAGTTAAATATTTGATTTTAGAGAGTTACGATGGTCCGAGCTTTTTTAAATGTCTCCTCAGGTCAGCTAATATTTATTCTGGCTGCTAAAAAACAAAAAGAAAGAAAGAAAGAAAAAAGAAAAGACTTTGGGGGGGGGGGTTGGGTCACAATTTGAAATTAGGTATTGAAGAACATTTTGTAATTCGGTTCTAACGGGTTTTAACACAGGTCTATATTTTACATTTATACACACATGCACAAGAAACAATGGAATTGTAAATTTCTAGAACATACCCGCCTCATCGACAGCCGTGGCTTTGTTCCCGCTGCTCTGCCTCCTGCCCCTGTCCCCTCTGCATATCTCAGGAAAAGCCTGGCCACCTTCCCCTCAGCTGTCCCTCCCTCTCCCAGTCTGAGCGCTGGAGCAGGACCTCCATCACTCACATCCCTGACTCGACCTACCACCTACCAGTTCTTCTTCATTTCTGCGCGGTTCTGTGCACCTGTGCCAGGCGTTCTCTGCTAGGCATTTTGTTTACTTCGTGTTTATATCACCCAACACTGTGACTTGTACAAAACAGCACTTCAGTGAATGTACGGTGATGTGTCTAAGAAATATGTCATTAATTCTGTCACTGTGGGAACGTCAGAGTGTCTCACTCACACCTAAGAGGCACCGTCTTCTGCACACCTGGGTCATACCGTGCAGTGTGTCACTCCCAGGCTGCAAACTTGGACAGCATGAGATGGTGCTGAGAACTGTGGGCAATCAGGACACAGTGGACATAATTTATTTCTTTAAACATAGAAAGAGCACAGTAAAAATATGTTATAAAAGATTAAAAAATGGTGTACCTGTAAGTACCCTATCCTTCCATGGAGCTGGCAAGACGGGAACCTGCTCTGGGCCAGTCACACACTGTACATGTAGGTTAGACCAAACTTAAGAAAAACTATTTTTTTCTTTGATAATAAATTAACCTTTATAGCTATTGTAACATTTTCACTTTTTAAACTTTCTGCTTTTTAACTTTTAGACTCTTTTGTAGAAACATTTAGTTTAAAACACAAACATATTTTATAGCCGCATAAAAATATTTTCTTTCTTTATATCCTTATTCTGTAAGATTTATTTCTATTTCTTTTTTTTTTTTGTAACTTTTTGATCATTTCGGTTAAAAACTAAGACACAAACACACACCCTAACCTAGGCCTTCCCAGGGTCTGGGTCATCAGTATCACTATATTCACCTCTAAATCGTGTCCCACTGGCAGGTCCTTAGGGGCAGTAACCCGCGCGGAGCTGTCATCTCCTGTGACACGCTGTCCTCTGGAGACCTCCTGAAGGACTCACCTGAGGCTATTTTCTAGTTGACTGTTCTTGTTGTCATCCTTGTTTCAAGGAAGAGCACAGTTTCAAATACCAGTCAGACATGTAGTGTAGTAAAAACAGAGACCAGCTACCTGGATGTCTACTATCAAATATTTTGTACAGTTGTTTACAACAGCAACTACACAAACAAGTGTGCAAAGCATTGGGCTGTGACATTGCTGAGCGAGAGGACTTTTCCAGCTCCTTGTTGGACCGCCTTCGTGTATGTCCTGGTCCCTGGTGACAGAAGGGTTGCTGTGAGGCCCATGACCTCACGGCTGTTTCAAGGGTCAGACTGTGTTGTCAGTTCACAGTGGGCGTGGCTAACTGTGACATCCGTGAAGACAAGGCCGCTCAGGAAGAGAGCCACTTCCACACAGCTCTCTTCGAAACTCTCAGAAACACCATCTCAGCCTTTGCTCCCGTTTGATCGTTCATCCTTCCTTCTTTTCTTTTCTTTCTCTGTTAAAATGTTGCTCAGGATCCCATGTGGCCAGCAGGCATCCCTAAGAGGAGTGGAGGAATGTCAGGAAGTCAGCAGGCCCCAGCCTCACGCTCAGGGAGCCCGAGGTCCAGGCGTCCTCGGAAACCTGCTGCCTGAGCAGGGCCACCAGCGGGCCTGTCAGTGCCCCGACCACATGCTCAAATGCATTTTGCAGCCAGAAATGTCAAATTAGGACCCCAAGTGAGCCATTTTACATACCCCCATCTCAGAATGACCCCTGGGAGTTCAGCTTTCTCTGTGAGATATTTGCTTTTGAGTCCACAGGGCCTGGAACCTTGCAGGACATGCAGCAGGCTGTGGGTGTCCTTCCCTCGTCACCATCCTGGTCCCTGGATACTGGGCTTGTCGCTCTTCCGATGACTTTACTGTTCCCAACTTATGGAACAGACACCCCACGAGAGACGGAAAGATAGCCTGGAAGCACGGCCCGGCCCTGTCGCTGATCTTCCCTGGAAAACACAACTCACGTCCCCAGCACCCTTATCCTCATCCTCGCTTTTCCATGTCTTCAAAAGCAGTGTTACCAATTTGTAGATAATCAATCAAACTTCTATTATCGCTTTCACTTTACAGTGCAACTTAAACAACTTACAGAGAAAAACTGGCCCTGGAGCAGCATCAGCCTTTCAGTTCTGCCACCACATTCAGGGGTCCGTTTAGTTTTGTTTAAACTGTGTATCTGACATCTACTTGAAATTCCATGTAAAATATTAAACCTTGTTCCTTGTTTCTTTTGGAAGAGTCTGCAAAAAAACGGAGTTTCTTTATAACCCCTCCTAGATCCTATGATGGCCATCTGAGCTGGCCCCTGCTTTCAGTTGAATCTTCATTACAGCCTTCCAGAGGGAGAAACCGAAGCTCCTGCCACTTAAATGTCTTTCCTAGAGTCCTCCATCCATAAAAGTTGCATTCCAGATCCAAACCTGAGCAGATCCAATGCAAAAATCTGGCTCTTCTCAGCCCATCCTACCCTTCGCAGAGGTTTTTATACATGACACTTTTTTTGGTACTTATGTTCTTGTTTTTAAATAATTATTTTAAGAAAATAGAACCTGATTCTCTAAAGTGCAAGTACTTTTTAATAACTGCCACTTAATTTGACATAATACCAACTGTTTTTATATAGCCATAAACTGAAATCAAACTGCACATTATAAATGTATTTTGCCAAGTTTCTGTCATCAGCATTGTTTTAAAATATCATACTCAGATTCAAAAATAAGTAAAGGATATCGGTGACATTCTGGTGCCAGGCCGATCATGTGTGTGTATTGAGTTGAGTGTTTTTGAACTCTGCACAGCTTGTCCGCTATTTTAAATGAAGAGGCTGTAGTTATAAATGTTAAGTAACTGGTTTAAACAAAGATAGCACTGTGGGGAGCTCAAAACAGCCCTTCCCTCCAGCACAGCCCTCAGTGTCCCTACCTCTCAGACCCACAAGGGCACAGACAGCACCTCATTAAGATGAAGACTCTCACTCTTTAGAAACAAATGTAGGCTGAGACCCGAGCTTACACCTCCACCAAGCTCCTAGGCTGTGCTCCTAGTCTCCAGCCACACTGTAAGAAGCAAAGTACTGCACATTGCTAAATCAAAGTTCTCAGAACCTTGACCATTTTTAATTTCCTATTTTTGTGGTAGCACTTTCTGATCTAGTTATTCTGTATAGCAGTGATTTTCAAATGGTGTGCCTAAAAATGTTTAAAGATCATTAATTAAATTATTTTCAGACTAAGTTCAAAGCATAGTAAATACATTGTTTTGTTTTTGCTTGTTTTTTTTTTTTACTCTTTTTTTGGGATCAACTTTTGGATAACTATCAATTTTTTAGATAAAATTAAGTGTGTGACAGAAGTTTAACTATAGGTTCAAGTGTGCTATGAGATTTTTTTGCAGTTTGGCTGAGGCCGGGTTTGAACCTGCCACCTTCGGTATATGGTGCCGGCACCTTACTTGCTGAGCCACAGGCGCCGCCCTGTGCTATGAGATTTAAAAAAAAAAAAAAAAAAAAGATTGAAAAACACAGCTCTACAGTTGGGGGGAAAAATTGTGTACCCAGTTTTTCTGGGTGACTGATCCTCCTTCCATAAAAGTCAGTTTTCTACATTTCACCAAACGGGAGGTGACAAAATATAATCAAAAGCAACTCTTGAATTCCCTAGGTCCAAGCTCTGTGCTTTAAATTACTGCTGGTCTACCTGACAGGGTCCCTAAGGGAATTAATTGAGATGATGTAAGTGAAGAATGTAAGTCTTAGGACTATCCTCTCCTGCACTCAGGGGAAAATCTCAGCATTTATTATTATGAACAAGAAAGAATGAACTAAAGTAAATTAAATCACACTGTCCAAGTTATACAGAATGATAGTAGGAAAAAACTCAATATTTTATTGACAAGTAACTCCATAGAAGTCAATGGTGTGATGTGGCTTCCCAGACATTAAAGTAACCCTAGGTGCATTTAAAGAAGAATGATGTCACTCTGGGCATTGAGACAACTGAAGACTTCACGTCAAAAAACAGAGAACCAAACTTGTGCTTTTTCACTGGAAAGTTACCACTTTGGTGAAGAGGCATAAAGGCATATCAGTCATTCATTCTGATGATGCTAAGTGGCCTCCCAACTGGCGTACACACCCACAGCTGTATAAGTTCCTGGGATAAGAATATAAATAGGCACAGTCCTTAACTTCGGGGATCTTGGAAATATCACTGAAGGACCGAGAGTATTTTTGTGGGGAAGTCATTAGACGTGAGTAGGGACACCTGACCAGGGCCTTCAAACATCCCAAAGCAGTAAATGACACACAGATGAAACTTTTAAACTTATTCTCTATGCTCCAATGAGTTGATGTAGGGGCCTATCATGCTTATATTCCAAATAATATAAGAAAGACACTATTCTCATTATGAAATTATTGTGAAAATATTAAACATCTATTGGAATAAACTCAATCAATAGAAAACAGGCTAAGAACACACTGCTATGACTAGCGTTAATATTTTAATTTGAGTGATCAACAATGTTGATTCTTTCATATTTGTAAGGAAGAATTTCCCTATTTTAGTAGATTATCCAATCATGAGGGTTTTCAAAGCAATATGTCCCTTGTCATTGAGAATTGTCAGAGAAAATCCATATTAAAATGAGATAAAGGGGTTAGATTAAGTGCTGGAAATCATGAATGCATAAAAGATCGTTTAACTCCAAGTTTCTTCATACACATATTTTATTAGATCTAATGGCAAAAGGCAATTCTACAGATCTTAAGGATAAACAAATATACCCCCTAAATACTCCCAGGTATTTAAAGGAAATAGAGAGGTCTACAAAAGTTTCTTGTCACACTTGGGTTTTAGACAGACCCTACTAAAGAAATGTAGAGTGGGAGGGGCAAGATGGCCGACTGGAAGCAGCTTCCGACAGAGGTTCCTGTCCAAAAGGAAAGATAACCTCCAGAAACTACCCAACTGATCTGAAGCTAGGAGCCCAGCAAAGAGAGAGAGAAGTGATAACTGCAGGTCAACCTTGAGGCAAGACGTGACTTTCAGAAACCAAGCTTCAAGCCGAAAAGCTGAACTAAAGTTTTCTGCCATTATGAACTTCCAGGACATGCTTCCCTCCTTACCAAATGCACCAGAAGCCTGACCTCTGCTGCAACTGAGGGAGGAGGACTTGAGCAGCGACCACCCTCCCTACCTGCCGGACCTGGCAGCCCGCCATGTAAGAGATTCTGAGCCCCCCAGGCCTGGGACGCCCCAGAACCCCTGTGTGGCTCTGGTCCGTGCCCCGCTGGGCCTTGGCCCTCTGCCAGCAGCGGCCAGGAAGTCCACCGAGACTCCTTTGCGGTGTTGATCTGTGCTCCACCCAGCCTTGGCCTGCTGCCTACTGGGACCCTGCCTGGCTCAGATCCATGCCCCAGGCCTGTCGCCCTCCCTCCAGAGACCTCCTCCCAGCCAGAGACTGGGAGGAGGCATGGGATCCATTTGCAAAGGCCACTGGGTGCCCCATCCCATGCCCTGCTACGTGATCTGGGCATTCCACACACTGGAGCTGCTCCCACAGCCACAACTCCCTGGATGGGGCAATCTCAGAGGAGCTACACAGGGTCACTGCCTACAAGGATCCAGCAGAGTGATCCTGCCAGGGACTGATCTGGGAGAGAAACCTCACCAACTCTGAGGACGGTCATAGGCAACAGTAAAAAATACTCATGAGGCAGAATTAACAGAAAAACTCTGGCAATATGAATAATCAGAGTAGATCTACTCCCCCAAGGAACAACAAGGTAGATACAGCACAAGATCCCTTGCAGAAGCAAATGGCTGAGATGTCAGAAATTGAATTCAGAGTCTAGATAGCAAATAAGATCAGTGGAATAGAGGAAAAGATGGAATTAGAATTTCAGGTAGTAATCCAAAAGATGACCCAAAAGATGTCTCAAGAATTGAACGAGTTCAAAGACAAAATGACCAAAGATTTTGACACATTAAGACAAGAAGTTGCAGCCCTCAAAGATCTGAGAAATAAAGTGGAATCCCTCACTAACAGAATGAAGCAAGCAGAAGAAAGGATTTCTGACATGGAATACAAAGCTTTTGAACACTCTCAAACTTCCAAAGAGGAAGAGAAATTGAAGGCAAAAACAGATCATTCTCTCAGACAGCTCTGGGATAACTCGAAGAAAACCAATATTCGCCTTATAGGAATACCTGAAAATGATGAAGCAGAGTCACAAGGCACAGAGTCTTTTCTTTATGAGATTATGAAAGAGAACTTTCCAGACATGCCAAGAGATTCTGAAATTCAGATAGCAGACAGTTTCAGAATCCTAGTACGACTCAAGACATCCCCCAGGCACATCGTAATTAACTTCACTAAATTTAATATGAAGGAGAACATTCTGAAAGCAGCCAGACGTAAGAAATCCATTAACTAGAAAGGGAAGAATATTAGAATAACTGCAGATCTCTCTGATCAAACCTTTCAAGCTAGAAGAGAATGATCATCAACTTTTAATCTCCTAAAATAAAATAACTTTCAACCCAGGATCCTGTACCCAGCTAAACTGAGTTTCATTTATGATAGAGAAATTAAATACTTTAATGACATCCACATGTTGAAGAAATTTGCTATAACTAAACCAGCTCTCCAGGATATTCTCAGACCTATCCTCCATAATGACCAGCATAATCCTCCACTGCAAAAGTAAACTCACCCAGAAACTTTTTATCAAATTTCAATTTCCACAGTGATGAAAGGATTAAAAATGTCCACTGGACTGTCTAAAGATTTGTCATTGTTTTCAATTAATGTGAATGGTTTAAATTGTCCTCCAAAGAGGTATAGGTTGGCGGACTGGATACAAAAACTCAGGCCAGACATCTGTTGAATACAAGAATCTCATCTTACCTTAAAAGATAAATTTAGACTCAAGGTGAAGGGATGGTCATCTATATTCCAGGCAAATGGAAAACAGAAAAAAGCAGGTGTTGCAATCTTATTTGCAGATACAATAGGCCTTAAACCAACCAAAGTAAAGAAGGATAAATATGGATATTTCATATTTGTTAAAGGTACTATTCAATATGATGAGATTTCAATTATTGATATTTATGCACCCAGCCAGAATGCTCCTCAGTTTATGAGAAAAACTCTAATAGATATGAGCAACTGGATTTCCTCCAGCTCAATAGTTGGAGATTTTAATACTCCTGTAGCAATGTTGGATAGATCCTCCAAAAAGAAGCTAAGTAAAGATATTTTAGATTTAAACTTAACCATTCAAAAACTGGATTTAACAGACATCTGCAGAACATTTCATCCTAATAAAACAGAATACACATTCTTCTCATCACCCTATGGAACATACTCCAAAATCAATCACATCTTAGATCATAAGTCTAACCTCAGTAAATTTAAAAGAATAGAAATTATTCCTTGCATCTTCTCTGACCATCATGAAATAAAAGTTGAACTCAATAACAACAGGAAGCTGCATACGCATATAAAAACATGGAAGTTAAATAACCATATGCTGAAGGATAGCTAGGTCATAGACGAGATTAAGAAGGAAATTACCAAATTTTTGGAACAAAATGACAATGAAGGCACAAATTATCAGAACCTCTGGGATTCTGCAAAGGCAGTCCTAAGAGTGAAATTTATAGCATTGCAACCCTTCCTCCTCAAGAAAATGGAAAGAGGAAGTTAACAACTTAATGGGACATCTTAAGCAACTAGAGAAGGAAGAACATTCCAACCACAAACTGAGCAGAAGAAAAGAAATAACCAAAATTAGAGCAGAATTAAGTGAAATTGAAAACAAAAGAATTATAGAACACATCAATAAATCAAAAAGTTGGTTTTTTGAAAAGGTCAATAAAATAGATAAACCTTTGGCTAACCTAACCAGGAAAAAAAGAGTAAAATCTCTAATTTCATCAATCAGAAATGCTAAAGATGAAATAACAACAGACCCCTCAGATATTCAAAAAATCCTTAACGAATATTACAAGAAACTTTACTCTCAGAAATATGAAAATCTGAAGGAAATTGACCAATACTTGGAAGCATGCCACCTGTCAAGACTCAGCCAAAATGTAGTGGAAACATTGAACAGGCCTATATCAAATGAAATAGCATCAACTATACAAAATCTCCCTAAAAAGAAAAGCCGGGA
>CAUYON010179739.1:0-22905 GCA_963573935.1 Arctocebus calabarensis
AACATACCATGCTCATGGCTGGGAAGAATTGACAAGCATTTCTGATAGTGTTCAGTGCCCATTACTTTGGTCCCTCTCACCTTCCAGTTCCCGACTTTGGAGGCACACATGACTGGCCACAGTATTTGAGATGGTTGCAGGTGGAATCAAGGAATGGTTTACATTCTTAAATAGTTCATGATATTCTTAAGTACATAGGTATGCATATATCTCTTTTAACTATATTACCTATTTGCAAAGAAATAATGTGAAAACCATACTACTTATTTTTAAAGTGGCCAACAAATAAATGGAAGCTGAACAATCACATGGCAAATAGATTAAATTTTCTTTAACTATTTAAAGAGTTCTAGTAAAATTTTCTGAAAGTAAATAAAAACATCAGCTTCTTTGGTAATATTTAAGTTATTTTGATTTCATATTTAAAATTATTTAATTATTTTCCTTTAAGTTGACAAATCATAGTTGTATACATTTCTAGGACACATCAG
Organism: Arctocebus calabarensis; assembly: GCA_963573935.1. Lineage (NCBI taxonomy): Eukaryota > Metazoa > Chordata > Mammalia > Primates > Lorisidae > Arctocebus > Arctocebus calabarensis. Next base: position 492 of record CAUYON010179739.1, read on the forward strand.
GGTGTTTTGATATATATCCAATGTAAAATAGTGGAAAAGAAGCTAATTTACCTATTATATCACTTTGGTGGTAAGACATTAAAAAATTAACTCTCAGAAATTTTGAAATACACAATATGCTATTTAGCTATAGTCACCATACTGTGCTATAGATCCCCATGTCAGAAGTCCAGTTGTAGATAAGAATAAAAGATGTTGAGTGATGCCTGTGGCTCATCGAGTAGGGCGCTGACCCCATATACTGAAGGTGGCTGGTTCAAACTTGGCCTTGGCTAAACTACAAAACAGAAAAATAGCCGGGTGTTGTGGTGGGCGCCTGTGGTCCCAGCTACTCAGGAGGCTGAGCAAGAGAATCGCCTAAGCCCAGGAGTTGGAGGTTGCTGTGAGCTGTGTGATGCACTCTACCAAGGGCAATAAAGTGAGACTCTGTCTCTACAAAAAAAAAAAAAAAAAAAGAGTAAAAAGAATAAAAGATGTTTTGCTGTGATTTCTAGATTCCATGTAGTTGAGGTAATGAGGGCAGAGAGCTGAATTTGTATCACTTCCTTTCCCATACCAGGATCTCAGCTTCAGATTCGGGTCATCCAGGACACTTACTACATGTGTGTCTGTCTTGGATGAAAGCCCACGATGCAATGTCAAATAAAGGGATGTTGGTGGTAGAAGAGAGAAGAGAGCTATGCTAATATGCTCGATTTTCACCTTTGCGTGAAGGACTAGATGAAGGGATACCCACTGAGAATGAAAACCCAGTTTATACTTCATAAATGTCTCTTTAGCCATAATATAATAAAAAAAAATAAAAAGGACAACATTTAGTCCTATAAAAAAGGACTACATTTAGTCCTATAAATCCGGACAAAATATACAGAAGTGGTTTTCAGACAATGGAAGAAAGGTAGCTCCAAGCATGTATTCTGCAGGGAAGGTAAGGCGAGTCTCTTAAGTGCGCAGCTGACTTTGAAGAGGGCTTCCTGGCCACAAGTTCAGAATAGAGAACTCAAACACAGCTCAGTGTTTTTGCTGAATTTAGGCGACAGATCAGAGCTATAGGTGAATAATAGTAGTCTGTAAGGTCGAATGTCCAAACCTAGAGGGAGCATAACACCCTCCAATTCTGGCTGAGTGCTAGTGTCCAAATACATGTGAAGAAACTCTAAAGACAAGGAGAGAACCACCATAAAGGAGGAGCTGGAAAAATGCCTGGAGCTTGCGCAAGGCTGGGAATACTTTGTGATCCCACCAGACAGAGTAGAAAGATTTCCTAATATGTGTAGAGTTATTAGAAAGGAATTTTCTCAGTACTAGGGCCAAATTAACCTGAACTCTCCCCTAACCAAGATCAAAAGTAAAGCTCAAAATGGCTCTAAATAACTAAATTTTAATACCTGTTTCTATGCCACTTACTAGTGCTGGACGCTGTCTGTGGTTTACAAATATTAATATTATTATTTTGCTTTATTTTAACACAATTGATGTGTTTATCTATTGAATCCTCCTTTCATTTATTTTAAGTGTCACTACTTTTTTTTATTAAGTCATATATACATTAGAGCATCAATACATTTATGCATATGTGGGGTACAATGTGTTGATTTTTTTTATACAATCTAACTACATTTTAAGGTGACCACCCACTTTTAGGTCTGCCTCCTTCCCTGGACTATGATCTCCTAAAGGCATATTTGGGATGATTCATCTTTGTGCCCTCAACACCTGGCACGGATATTTTATTTTTTAAATGAATTATTGGATAAATGTGTAATGGCTGAGATTTATGACAAGTCATTCATAATAATGAGTGGTTTAAATATTCAACATTTTGAAAAATAGTATTTTCTTCATTATTATTGTGGCCATCATTGCTATTATTAGAATAGGGAATTCCTTTGATTTAAAATAATAAAATATAATCTCATGTTATTATAATTTGTATAATTGTAACATTGAATCTGCAATCCCTAACATAGAGATATTTTTGTTTTTACACTTACATGTTTTTAGCTCCAGGAAATTTAATCATTTCTTTCTAAATCTGCATTTCACAATTGATATTTATGAATCTCTTTTTCTGTGTCTGTCTCAAATTAGAAAAGTTCATAGCTCAATCATCTGGTTGTTTTTATAAGAGAGACAATTCTGTGACACCAGTAAAGAAATACTCTAACTTGATGGTTATTCGAAATACTTCCTTTTGTGCTGACTGTAGCTGTTGCTGTTTGCCCCATACCCATTCCATGAGTTAGCCCAAATCATGAGGCAGTCTATGAGGTTTGGTAGTCTACCTGTCAGAGGAGGATAACTCAGACAATCTCAAGCCCCCGTGGACTTTGTCAAAAACAATACTAATCTCAATGATAAACATTAATAGAAATTTTGAGTTCGAAACAATGATTAGGACATATGAAAACTGGCAGAACAACAAGAAATTGTACCAGAAAGATCTAGGAAATAAACACCAAAGTGGGTCTTGATAAGCAGACTCATATTCTCCATGGTATTAAAACTGCATACATGTTCAAGACTTCACTTGCCTACAGTCTGGAGAGACAGAGAAAGTCCTAGAATCTCTGAATAAATGTGAGGTCTTACACATGTGGATAGCAAAAGCTGCCCATATTTCTAAACTGCTCAGACTGAGAATACATTCTCCTAACCACACCCAGAACCAGTGGAAAAGATTAGAAGTTCCACTAAAGCAATGTTTTAAGAGAAACCTATGACTAGTAAGCTTTGCTGATCCTGGGACACCCCTAGGAAACTGGGCTTAAAAATAAAAATGAACTTCAAAATCCACTGAACAAAGATATAAGTGGCCACACTATTGGCGGGGGGGAATCTATAGATTTGCTTTGGGGAAGTCAATACAAACGGTAAAAAAATAAATAAATAAATAAACAAAACGAAACCAACCCTCTGGAGGGGAATCAGAATCCAGAGTAGCTGTCATATATTACCTACAACGTCCAGTTAAAAAACAAAAAAACACCACCAACAACAAGATATGAGACATTCAAAGAAAAGAGACACTGTGACACAAACACTGGAAAATCAGATGAGCAATAGGGAACCAGATGTTGGACTTAGGAGACAAAGACTTCACATCAGCTGTTATAAACATGTTGAAGAAATCAAAAGAAACCACATCAGAAGGAGTAAGAAAAAGCATGATGATAATAATTCAGCAATGAGAATGTCAATTATGACTTAAAAATTATAAAAGAAATGAAGTGAAAATATTGGAATTTAAAGGTATAATAGCTGAAGCAAAATCTTTACAAGAAAGACTTAAGGAGATTTCAGTTGGAAACTCAGCAAACTTGAAGATAAACCAAGAGAAATTACTCAAACTGAAGAATAGAAAATTAAATAAAAAGAAGCCTCAGAGATTTTGTGGAATACCAGAAAGTATGAAATATTTTTATTAACATGTTCAAGAAGCTAAACAAATTGAGTAGGTTAAATAGAAAGAGATCCATACCTACACATAATTATAATCAAACCATCAAAATACAAAGACAAAAAAATAATATTAAAAGAGCAAGAGGAAAGCAATTCATTACATTCAGGGACCATTCAATGAGATCAACAGCTGATTTCTCATCAGAAACCATGAGGGGTAGAAGGTAATGGAACGACTGATTCAAAGTAATGGAATGATTTATAGCAAAACATGTTATAAACCAAAAATTCTATATCCACCAAACTATTCATCAAAATTAAAGGCAAAATAAAGCTATTCTAAGATAAACAAAGACTCAGATAATTAGATGATAGCTGACTTGCCATATAAGCAAGGAAGTCACTTAGAGAGGAAATTACACCAAGTATTAACTTAAAACTCTATTTGTGTGTGTGTGTGTGTGTGTGTGTGTGTGTGGAGGAAGAAATGAAGTATATGACCACATAATTATTTAGGTAAATATAAAAGACAGTATAAACATATTTTATGTGTTCTTCTTTTAATTAATTTGAAAGAAAATGGATACAATGATATCATAAATGTTATGTCTATAAAATATAAATATAAAATATTTATATGTACATGTATCTCTCACATATATATGGTAATGATAACACAGCAACCAAGAAGAAAATGAGACATATTGAGTTCAAGTCTTACATTTTAAGTTTTTCTTGTATGTGAATGTTCATAGCAGGATTATTGATGATGGCTAATTCTAGTTATAAAAATGAAGTAAAGACTAACTTTTGTAACAGCTAGATGAAGCTTGAGAACATTATGTTAACAAAGCCAGATACAAAAAGACCACAGATTTTATGATTCCATTGACATTAATTATCCAAAATAGGTGTCCATGGATGGATATTGGAAGTACATTAGTATTTTCCAGGGACTAGAGTTAAGGGAGGAATTGGGGCGACTATTCATGGATAGGGCATTTCTTTTTCAGGTGATAAAAATATTCTGGAAATAGATAGTGGCGATGGTTGAAACATTTAGTGTATTTACTAAAAACAACTGGAAAAAGACATATTTTAAAAGGGTAAAATTTATTTCTGGATTCAAGAATTACAAAAGTCATTCATGTGACCTAAACATCTGTGACATCTTTAATATTTTGAAATTAAAAAAAGAAATAAATGGCATCTAGATTGGGAAACAGAAAGAAAACCTGATTTTGTTTATTTATTTATTATATGATTTTGTATATAGAAAACCTTAAATAATTAAACAAAACTATCAGATTTAATAAAAGCTTTCAGTATGGATAGAAGATATAGAATCAATCATTTATATTTCTATACACCAGCCATAGAGAATATAAAAGTGAAATTGAAAAATAATTTTATTTTAGTATCAAATAGAATGAAAGACTTAGGAAAGAACTTAAGAGAAGAAGTACAAGGCTTATACACTGAAAACCAAAAAGCACTGCAGAGAGAAATAAAAGATAATCTAAAAAACTGACAGCCATGTTGGAAGATTCAATATTGTTAAGATGACAAATCAAACTATCAGCTCAGTGCCATCCACATCAAGAAGTCTATGGAGATTTATGAAAATATAAAAGACCCAGGACAGTGAGAAAGTTTTTAAAAATAAGAACAAAGTTGAAGAACTTATAGTTTCAAAATGTACTATTACATTTGGTGTACATACACATCCAGTCAATGAATACAATTTAGATTTCAGGTGGAAATGCTATTATTTATATCAATTTATTTTTGACAAAGTACTAAGGTGATTTAATGCTGGAAAAATAGACATTCCCATATACATGAAATAGTATATTGGAATAGTTGGGAATTTATATGCAAAGAGATGTATCCATACCACACATAAAAATTTATGCAAATAAATCTTGACACATATATAGGAGTACAACAATATAACTTTCAGAGCAAACATGGGAGAAAATTTTCACTACCACAGGTTTTGCAAAGGGTTCTTTGATATGCACATAAAAAAGGACCCAAAAGGGGAAAAATTAATTATGCTGTCTTAAAATAAAAATCTTTTGCACTTTTAAATCTTATTTTAAAATAAAAATCTTTCTTTCAAAAGAAACCATTAAGCAAGTGAAAATCCAATTCATAAAGGATATTTGCTATATAGCAACTTTTTTCATGTATAAGATGAACAAATAAATAAAAATTCAAAATATATTTAGCAAAAATGACACAAAATGTCTAGAAAGTAAAGTATGTGGGAATGTAATCTACAACATTAATAATTAGGAACATTATAATCAAAACCACAATGAGATACTGGTTCATACCCAGTATAATGTTGGCAATCAAAAAAAAAAAAAAAGACAATAGTATAGAGAAACTGGAATCTTTGTACAATGTGGTGAAAATGTAAAGTGGTTGCTCCACTGTGAATAATAACCTCAAAGTCATGCTAAGTAAATAAGTCATACACAAAAGACCACATGTTGTATTATCCCATTTATATGAGATGTGCAGAAAAGGCAAGTTTATAGACAGAAAGTTAATTAGTGGTTGTCTCAGGCTAGAGTTAGGAATGGGAATAAAGCGTCATTTTTAGGTGATGGCAATGCCTTAAATTTTATTTGCCTATGTGTGGAAATCAAGCAGGTGGGAGAGGGGTTGGGTAGGAATAAAAATCACACTTGATCAGTACAAAGTACGTTACCTGGGTGATGGGCATACTTATGACTCTGACTCAAATTATACAAAAGCAATTCACATAGCCAAAACAGTTGGACTCTCATAATATTCTGAAATAATAGAAAAGTCCTGAAACTGAATAATGTTTGCATAATTTTGTAAATTTACTAAAAAGTCTCTGAATTGTACACTTAAAGTAAGTGCATTTTTATGGCATGTAACTTATACATAATAAAGCTCTTTTAAGCGAGTTCCCCATCACTGATGATGACACACATTTGATAAGCACATGCAAAGGACATCTTGGAGGAGATCCAATATGTAGTTAATGATTGAACTCAAAAATTCCACAGATATTTTCCAAAAGGCATATTTCAGGAGTCTATAAAAATAATTTATGTATACTTTATGAGGGGTGGGTTAAATATTTAAACATCAGAATCTTTGTGTGGGTGTTGAAGATTATGCTTTCGTAAGAGATAAATATAGCTTTAGTAGCAAGAATGCAAGAGGAAGAAATAATTTTTAAGTTTTGTTCCTATGAGCAATTTCTGTCAGAAAATTGCTTTTGGTCTGTAAAGTCTTAGTTCTGAAATAAAAGAGATAATTTTTCAAAAATATCTGCTACAGAAGGGAGTATAGAAGACCACAAAATACAGACACATTTATCTTCAGAAAAATCAGTAAGCTAAGTTTGGGCTTGACAGATAACCTTATCTTAGGAAATCCTGGAAGACTATACTTTTCTTCCCAAAAGAAAGAATGCTTACACTATGTTCCAAAAATAAACAAGGAAAATTTATGAGGATATTTGAGAAATTGGATTAAAAAGAGGTAGAATGGGATTGTTAATGAATGTAGATTCAACAAAAACATGGAAGAAAATGAAAGATGAAAATTAACATATAGATGTAGGTTTCCATGCCTTGTATATTTTATTCCAAATGATCAGGGGTGATATCAAGCACTTTGCAGATTTCTTAAGCAGCAGAGCTAACTTACTCATTTTCAGAAATCTATGAATGAATACTGAATTAGGCTTCCATCATTACTACCACAAAGACTGTTGTCATTCCTCACGCCATTCCTTTGTAGGTAATTTTTTTTTCTAATACTGCTTTCTAGATTTACTTTTCTTCTTTGGATTGTAGCAATTTGACGAGACTATGATGTGTCTCAGTTTCATTGCATTGCATTTGTTTCTTCTTCAGGGTCATTGAATATTTGAGGATTTAGTTTTATGACTTTCATCATTTAAAAAATTTTTTGAACATCCGATCTTGTTTTTTTTTTTGAGACAGTCTTACTTTGTCACCCTCAGTAGAGTGCTATGGCGTCACAGCTCACAGCAACGTCAAACTCTTGGCTCAAGTGATTCTCTTGTCTCAGCCTCCCAAGTAGCTGGGACTACAGGTGTCCACCACAACACCCAGTGTTTCTTTTTTTTGTAGTTGTCATTGTTGGTTAGCTGGCCTAAGCTGGGTTTGGACCCACCAACTTCAGTGTATGTGGCTGGCACCAAAACCACTGTGCTATGGGCACTGAGCAGATCAGATCTTTGTATGTTTCTTCTTCTTTGATCTCTCCCATTGGGAAGCCAACAATATTATTTATTTATTTATTTGTAGACAGATCTCACTTTATCGCCCTTGGTAGAGTGCTGTGGCGTCACACAGCTCACAGCAACCTCTAACTCCTGGGCTTAGGTGATTCTCTTGCCTCAGCCTCCTGAGGAGCTGGGACTATAGGCAACCACTACAACGCCCTGCTATTTTTCTGTTTTGCAGTTCAGCGAGGCTGGGTTTGAACCCGCCACCTTTGGTATATGGGGCCGGTGCCCTACTCGATGAGCCAAAGGCGCCGCCCCCCCCCACAATATTTATATTGCATGATTTTACTATGTCCCATAGATTTTTTAATCCTCACTTTTATTCTATTCTTCTTTCTGCCTATCATTTATTTTGGGCGTTTTGTATTTTTAGATTGTCAATTCAATTCTTTTAGTAGATACTTTTTTTTTTTGAAACAGAGTCTCACTCTGTTGCCCTAGGCTAGAGTGCCATAGTGTTAAGGTGGTTCACAGCAGCCTCCAACTGCTGGGCTCAAGAAATCCTCTTGCTTCAGCCTCTGGAGTAGCTGGGACTACACCACTATGCCTGGCTAGTATTTTTATGTTTTTAGAAGAGTTGCACTTTTGTTCAGGCTAGTCTTGAGCTCCTGAGCTCAAGGAATCTATCCTTCTCAGCCTCCCAGAGTGCTCGGATTACCGGTGTAAACTACCTCCTCAGCCAGTAGATTATTTTTTGTCAAAATGTTCCATATTTTCATCTATTTCTCCTCTTCCTCTGTATTAAGAAATATATTTCTCATAGTTATTTTTAAATCTGTAATATCTTCATCATTTTTGAATAGACTTCTGATATTTTCTTTGCAGTCTATAGCCCTTTATTTTCTCACATCACTAATAACTTTTTATTGAAACTCAAACATTTTACATAAAGAAAAAACTACATAGGTTCTAGACAATGTTATCTTCCATCAGAAAGAACTATTCCATTTCCCTGATAACCTTAATTCAGTCATGGATGGAACAGGGTCAGGGTTGTGCTAGGTCAGTCTTCCCTCCATACACTCTATTTCCAGACTGTAGACCTCTTGGTCTATCAGTTGAGAGGCTGGCATGCCACGGTCTCTTCAGTAACAAACGATTGTGAAGTTGTCCACACAATTTTGAGAGATTTTTTTCAATATATACTCTCATAATTTTGGAAAGTGCTTGAAGAAGGAATCAGGTATGAGTTTTAGGTTCCTCAGTTAACAACTGAGGTGTTTCAGCTTTGCTCAGGTACCAAAATGTGTGTTGTTTGCATTCCCCTAGCAGTAGCCCTCTGCAGAGCTCATGCTTGTGTTCTCAGCCTCTCTGTATGATTTTTAAAAGCAAAAGATATTAATAGAAGACCTGTTGTTTTCAAAAGCAAAGTTAATGCCACCCTATTGCTTTCTTTAAAATTACCCTGAAACATGAAGAAAGACAAATGACAATGCAACCCTCAACTGGAATGCAGGAAAGTGCCCAAAGAAGACTTCAATGACCCTGAGCCCAAGAAAATACCTCCGAGCTATAATTCTTCAATTATAGTGGCACTTGAGAGACAAAATAGTGTCTGTAACTTGATTTTCTAGTTTCTCATATATGCCATCTGGTAGCCTGGAGAAGCAGAGTAGAAGAGGAGAAGGAGGAAGCACATTGATGTGCCATCATTGGGAAGAACAGTAGGGAAGTACAGGGGACAGTGGTACCACTCTGAGATAGAAGCAGGCTGGAAGTTGTCTATCTTGGTTGGCTTGGCAAATAACTAGGAATTATATGTGTAACTCATAGAAACATAACTCAGTGACAAAGAAATTCCCTTTGATCTGGGGAAAATAACAGTTAGCCTGAAATATTAACTCTACTGATCCACTGCTATACTAGAAATAATTGAAACATGAGAAATGATCAATGAAAGATGTGAGCATCCATCCAAAAACACCAGCAAGGTCCTATTCAAATTCTACATGAGAATACACCATCAGGGAAGGATAGAATAGGCATTCCTCTCAAGCACACACCAAACATTCGCCAAGTTAGACCACATTTTGGAACATAAAGTATGACTTAGAAAAATCTAAAACTAGAAATCATGCAACACATGTTCTCAGGTCACAACAGAAATTAGACTGAAGATTAATAAATGAAAATTGGCTGGAAAATTCCTAAATATTTGAAAATTAAACAATGTATTTTAAAATAACGTATGACCTAAAGAACTCTCAAGACACATTCAAAATTTTTTTACTAAATAAAAAAGAAATCACTACTTATCAAAATTCATAGAATACAGCTAAAGTAGTGTTTATAGATAAATTTATAGCATTAAATGTATATATAATAAAGAAGACATATATAAATTAATAACCTAAGCATTCACCTGATAAATATATAGAATTAGGAGTAAATTAAACCTAAGAAAACAGAAGAAAGGAAATGTTAAAAATTAGAGCAGAAATCAAAGACACTGAAAATAGGAATGTAGAGAAAATTAAAAAAACCCTGGTTATTTGAAAATAACAATGAAAGTGATAAAACTATAGGTAGAAAAAAGAGGAAATACACAAATCTCCAATGTTGTGAATTAAAAAATGGCCATCGCTACTGACTTGTATGCTATATATTTGATAAATTAGATTGAATGGACTGGTTCTTTGAAAGATTCAGACTAGTAAAACTAACTCAAGCAAAACTAGATAGCCTGATTACATCTCCACATCTGTAAAAGGAATTAAACAGTGGTTAAAAGAATAATAAAAACTGGGTGGCACCTGTGGCTCAAAGGAGTAGGGCACTGGCCCTATATACCAGAGGTGGCAGGTCCAGCCCCAGCCAAAACCTGAAAAATAAATAAATAAATAAATAAATAAAATAACAAAAACCATCATTAGCCTCAAATAGTTTCACTTATGAGTTCTAACAAACATTTAAAAACAAATAATTCTAATTTATACAAAAATTTTCAAGAACACAGAAGAGAACCCTTCTTAACTGATTTTATGAGGCCATTACCCTAAAACCAACATCATTTAAAGGCATTCTAAGAGAAACTGCAGATCAATCTCTGTTATTAACATAGACATAAAAAATCCTTAGCAAAATATTAACACATGTAATCAATTATATAAAAAAAGGATAACACATCATAAACAATTGCTAATTTATTTATCAGGAGTGCAAGGCTAGTTCAACATTAGTGAATCAAGCTATCATATTAGTTGAAAAAAATAAGCAAAAAAATCCTATCTGTAAATACAGAGAAAGCTTTTGACAGATGTCAATATTCATTGATATAGTTTGGAAATTGGTACTCTCTCAATCTCATGTCAAAACATGATCCCCAGTGTTGGCAGTGGAGCCAGGAAGGAGGGGTTTGGGCCATGGGGCACATTCCCTCATGATGGCTTGGTACTATCCTCATGTACTGAATGAGTTCTTCCTCTATTATTTCACAAAAGGTTGTTCAACAGACCCTGGCACCCCTCCATCTTGCTCTTGCTCACTCTCTAACCAGAGGACACATCTATTCCTCCTTCGCTCTTTGCCATGAGCAAAATCTTCCTGAAGTCCTCACCAGAAGCAGATGCCAGCACTATGCTCTCATGCAGCCTGCAGAACCCTGAGCCAAATAAACCTCTTTTCTGATAATAAATTACCCATCCTCAGTGTTTCTTTTGCAGTTTTTGACAGGGGCTGGGTTTGACCCTGCCACCTCTGGTATATGGGGCTGGTGCCCTATTCCTTGAGCCACAGGTGCCACTCCCTCAGGTTTTTCATAATAGCAACACAAAATGGACTGAGAAACTCATTTATGTTAAAAATTCTCAACAAAAATCCTAGGAATAAAATGAAACATTTATAACCCAGTATTAAAGGGTATATGCCAAAGACAAAACTTAACCAAGACAAAACATCCCTTACAACTCATACTGTAGTTTATGGTCAGGGAATGAACAGTTTCTCCTCAAGATTAAGATCGAGGCAATGATTCCTTTTCCTACCATCACTATACAACGTTATGCTGAAAGTGTAAGCTAGTATAACAAGACACAAAAAAAGATAAAAGATATACAAATTGCAAATAAAAATATAAAGCTCTACATTGTAAACACCCAAAGTATCTAAACATACTCCAGAGGGAAATAGCCCAAGAGAGAAATGGCAGAGGATGATCACTCATCAGGAAACTTTGCTTTGGGGTTGGTGCCTGTAACCAGTGGTTAGGATGCCGGCCACATGCACTAGGCCTTGTGGGTTCCAACCTGGCCTGGGCCTGCTAAACAATGACAACTGCAACAAAAAAATAGCCAGGCATTGCGGGCGCCTGTGGTCCCAGCTACTTGGGAAGGTGAGGCTAGAGAATCACTTGAGCTCAAGAGTTTGAGGTTGCTGTGAGCTAGGACGCCATGGCATTCTACTGAGGATGACATAGTGAGACTCTGTCTCAAAAAAACAAAAACCGAAAAGAAAAAAAAAAACAAAAAAAAAAGAAAAAGAAAACTTTGTTTTGAAGCAGATGAAAAACCCCATGATCATCTCATCAGACAAGTTTAAATTCTGGTCACCTAACTTTTAATATCAACAAATAATAAAACACAGTCCTCTAAAAGCAGTAAACATGTGAGAGTAAAAATTTGCTATGAATTATCAAACTTCATGAAAAAAGAAACTAGGAAGAGGACAGCAGAAGGAGTAGACTTTAACTTACTCAGAGGAAAAAATAAATAAAATGAGTTTGAATGACGAATGAACATGTTATCAAGCCAGATATAATTGATATATACCAATTTTCACAGCTTGAATATAGAAAATATACTTTCATTTTAATCGCCCTTGGCAATTCATGATACTAGACTTTGTATCGGGTCAATAAATGCATGCAGTCTAATTAGGACAGACAATGTTCTCTGGCTACAATGTAATATAAATGTAATTTAATAAAATAATTTAAAACAAAATCCTAACAGCTGGAGTTTAAAAATACTACTATTAACAAAAGGAAAACTATCTTGAGATCTCCCTTGTAAAACTAAGTCCACCTTGAGAATATTAAGAGGATGAACAAAATATTTCAAAAACCTATGGATTATATCAATATCTTAGAGAAAAATGCATATTTAAAATACTTACATTAATGTAAAAGAGAAAATGTTATAAATACATTGAGAATTTAACAATTTGAGAGAAATAACAAAATAAATATACAGAAAACAGAATGGGAAGATTTATAAAAATATAAATGAACATTAGTGAGTTTTAAAAGTGGATTTTTTTTAACCTAATAAATAATAAAAATGATTTAGGACATTTAAGTGAGAATAAAAGAGAGAAAGCAGTATTTGCTGATATTAGTGAAGCTAACAGAAAATAAATAGACCTACATAAAGTTTTAAAAATATAAACTCATTTCTATGCAAATACATTTGAAAATGTGGATCAAATATGTAATTTTTTATGAAGTAATAGAGATTCTAGAATAAATATTTGAACAAATTTGTTATTATTAAAAAATAATCAAAGGTCTACCTGCCTAAAATACTCAAAGGAATTATAACACTTTAAAAATTAGCCAATGTTAATGGTATTTAAATTGCTATAAAATTAGAAAGAAGCCAAACATTAAGAGTTTTTTGAAATCAGGGCAATATTGCTACCTTAACTACCAAGTATACATTACAAAAATTATAATACATCACGTTTGTTGCTGTAAATAAAAAAAAAAAAACAACCTATATTCACTATGAGAAAATCAAATCTAGGAGCAAAAATACATTATAAATAAAAAATTATTTATAGATTATTTCAAAATAATAAGATAATATGTTAGTATAATATAACACATCAAAAACAATATAATAAATACTAATTTACTACTACATATAACAAAATAATAGTGTCATCGACATTGATGCTGAAAATGCAGTGGAAATGTGCATCCATTTTCCACTGAAAAGGAAAGAAAAACTTTTAATGAAATTAGAATAAAAATATTCTTTGACATGGTGATATAGCTATGGTTATGCATTGGGGAAAACATTGAGTAATTTCAGAACAGTCCTGGAGGTGCTAGTGATGAAAAAAAGTTAGAGAAAATATTGAAGTATAAAAATTGATATGTCTGATTTTTACTTACCTGTACGTGACACCAAATGAAAATTATGAAGAGTAATTATAGTATATATCATATAGTCAAGTAGTTGAATAAAAATATACTAACATATCTCTCCTGCGTGAAAAAGAAATAGAAAATATATCAAAGAATGCATTTCATTTGTAATTTAAACACATTTAAATAGCTAGAAAAATATAAAAATTGAGGTAAGGTCTGTATGAAGAAATTTAGAAAACAATGCTGGAAAGATGTTGCTGCCATTGAATATAAGAGTTTTGGTATCCCAATGATATTATGTCTTTCTTCAGTCTCCTATAAATTTAATTGACAATTTTAACTTGACAATTTGATTTTAAACCTCACATTTAGAAATCAGCATAAATATTCAGAAGTATTTCTTTTTTAAATGGAGAATAAAAAAGGTTATTAGCGGTAGGCATATACTAAAACATATAATACAGCTACTTAATTAAAGCAGCATGGAAGAAATGTATGAACAATAGTCCAAACAGAGTCATGAAATAAAGTTAAAATGAGTAACACAGAAGCTCTGGACCATCAGTGGGGAAATGATAGATCTTCCATAATGACATTGAGACCAATGAATGGCTTGTTAGAAAAAAAAAAAGTTGACACTGGTTCCTTTCTTTTAACAAAATACATTTTAGATGAATAAATTATGTAAATATAAAAATCATATCCTAAAAGAACTAGAAGTTCACATGTAAAACACTGTCTTTATGTTAGCTTACAAACCATTTGAGATGAATTTTATGAATTTGACTACATAAAAAACAAAAATGTTTTTCATGGTGGAAAAAAGGGCTCCGAAGCACATGTCATTGCAGGAAACCATTTGGTGCATTTGCACTGCCTACTGCACAGAGAGGGGACTGCTCTGACATTAAAATATCTCCTGGGAAAGAATAATCAAAACCTTCCAGAGTGGACCCATGCACAATGAGCATGAGCAAATATTTTACAGCAGAGACACAGAAACCTTCTTTTATATTCTACAAAAGGCTGGACCTCAACACAGCAAGAAGAACTTTTTTTTTTTTTTTTGAAACTTAGGAGATTGTTAGAGACAATAGAATATCCAGGAAAAAACAGATAAATTAGAAGCTGTCATAAATTCATAATTTATATCTCACATAGTTGAGAAATCATCTCTAGGGAAGAACTTGATAGTATCTCTCAAAGTAAAAAGACTATTTTTGTTGCAATTTTACTCCGGAGAGTTAATCCTTTAGAAACTTTCCACCCATGTCTGAAATGACAAATGCATAAGAATGCAGGGCACCCAAAGAAGAGGAAACATCTGGGAATTTACCTAACAAAGGACGTGAAAGATCTCTATAAGGAGGATTATGAAACTCTGAGAAAAGAAATAGCTGAAGATATTAACAAATGAAAAAAATACCATGCTTATGGCGGGAAGAATCAACATTGTTACAATGTCCATACTACCCAAAGCAATCTACAGATTTAATGCAATCCTTATTGATGTACCAATGTCATACCTTAAAAGTCTTGAAAAAAGAGTACTTAGTTTTATATGGAACCAGAAAAAAAACCTTGAATAGCCAATACATTACTCAGAAATAAAAACAAATCAGGAGATATCACGTTACCAGACTTCAGGCTACACTATAAATCTATAATGATCAAAACAGGTTGGTACTAGCACAAAAATAGACAGGTAGATATATGGAACAGAATAGAGAACCAAGAGATGATCCCAGTCACTTATCAAATAAATCCAGCCATTTGATCTATGATAAGCCTAACAAAAACTGTTCATTGGGGGAAAGATTCCCTATTTAACAACTAGTGCTGGGAGAACTTACTAGCGACTTATGGGAGACTGAAACTAAACTCTCATCTTTTACCATTAACAAAAATTGATTCTCACTGGAGAAAAGCTTTATACTTAAGCCATCAAACTATAAAAATACTAGAAGAGAGTACAGTCAAAACGCTTGAAGAAATTGGTCTGGGAAAATACTTTACGAGAAGGACCCCTCTGGCAAATTGAAGCAACACCAAAAATATATTACTGGGATCTGATCAAACAAAAACCTTATGCACAGTCAAGAGTACAGTAAGTAAAGCAAAGAGACGGCCTCCTGAATGGGAGAAGATATTTACAGGTTATGTTTCCAATAAAAGTCTGATAACTAGAATCCACAGAGAACTCAAACTAATCAATAAGGAAAGAACAAATAACCCCATTTCTTTAGGGGCAAGAGACTTGAACAGAAGCTTCTCTGAAGAAGACAGGTGTATGGCCTATGAACACATGAAAAAATGATCATCTTTAATGATCAGAGAAAGGCAAATCAAAACCACTCTGAGACATCATCTAACTCCAATAAGATTAGCCCACACCACAAAATCCCTAAACTATAGATCTTGGTGTGGATGTGGAGAGACGGGAACACTTCTGCACTGCTGGTGAGATTGCAAACTAATACGGCCTTTTTGGAAAGAACTTTGGAGAATTCTCAAGGTAGTAAAAGAAGACTTACCATTCAATCCAGCAACTCCTCTACTAGGTGTCTACCCAGATGATCAAAAATCATTTTACAACAAAAGAATTTGCACCAGAATGCTTATTGCAGCCTAATTCATAATTGGCAAGTCATAGAAGCAGCCCATCAACCTATGAATAGATTAACAAATTGTAGTATATGTACACTATGGAATACTATGCAGCCATAAAAAGGATGAAGACTTTACATCTTTTATGTTTACCTGGATTGAACAGAAACATATTCTTTTTAGTGAAGTAACTCGAGAATGGAAAAAAAAATAGTACCCAATGTACTCAATACTATTATGAAACCAATATATAATCACGTACACGTTCATACGAATGATAAAACACAACTATAGACTAGAAAGAAGGAGGGAAGAAGAGGGAGACGGGAGGAGGGAGAGTATTTGGTTGGACTTCCCCCATTGTGCACAATTCAATGGTATAGTACAAATCTATTAAGAGTAGAGTACTAATGTCTGACCACAACAAATAAGTAAGTGATGTGATGGTTATGTTAATCAGTTCAATGTAAGCATTTCACACTGTATATCAAATCAGCACACTGTACCCCATAAATGTACACGGTTATGATTTAGTTTAAAAAATTAAGGAATTAAGTCTTAGAAAAGTAACAGGGTCGTACAGAGAGAAAGGCAGAGGTGGGGTTTGATGTCTGCAGCTAATATAGTAACCAGTAGGATATCCACCTTCGAATAGTAATATATCGGTAATAAACTGCGCATGTGATGGGTCTAGCTTCTGTGCTCCTAATGAGAATCTAATGCCTCAGATCTGAGGACATAAGCAACACACTTCGGGTCTCACTGTCTCTCACCACCTCCAGATGGGACTGTTTAGTTGCAGGAAAACACTCTCAGCGCTCCCACTGATTCTGTATTATGGCAAGTTGTATGATTTTTTATTACGTATTACAATGCAATTATAATAGAAATAAAGTGCACAATAAATGTCATGGACCCCAATCATCCAGAAAACCATCCTCAACTCCCACCTTGGTTCGTGGAAATATTATCTTCCATGAAACTTGTTCCTTGTACCCAAAATTTGGGGGATCTCTGAACACAGATAAAGTGGATGGCCATACTCGCTTCCAGACTCTGTCCTGAGAAGCTGGGGACCAGGGTGGGGAAAAGACTTCAACTACATGCAGGTTGCTATGTGGTTCTAAATTTCTAGCATACAAATGTAGAACTTATTAAAATAACAAATTAAGAAAACAATCTTGAAAAGAATTTTGGGGAAGGTGTAAATTCTCTCTCCTAGGACTTCCTTCAAGAACAAAATCTAAGAGAGAACAGACAACCTTTGTTCAGGGAGAGGTTGAAATAATTGAACACACCATTAAAGGTTTTAATATATAATTTTATGCACTTTTCTTAAGTCATTCAACCTCTTCCCTTTTCCTTTGCATAAAAGAAAGTTATCAGTCTTCATCTGTCCTCATTGTCATCCTGTGCCTAGCATCTTCCCTCACATATAATAGTCCTGAATAAATGCATATAGAAGAAAATGCACATCCATGCACAATGGAAAATCTGAGCTACTGGCCCAAGTATATAGATGGGGGTAACCGGTATATGGGGTGCTGCCTCCCTAAACACTGATACTCAACGAACAGTGTCAGTATCATGCATCACACCCATATTCTGCTTTTCAGGTTTGATTAGGCGCCACTGACTGTGGCTAAGCTAAGCTGTCCTCTAATGAGGACACTGGAGGCCTCAATGGGGTTAGACAGACCTCAATAAGCTCTGAGGTTCAGATCATGTTGAGTTTTTTAAAAGGCTGTTTTCAAATGATAATTAGTGAACACAGAGTTACTTTAAGGCTGCCATAAGCGGACTGTACTGATCAGCTAGACCCCAGGCAGTCTGAAAGACCTGTTACAGGAAGGCCAGTTACTAAATGAAGATGTCCAGTCTGACAGATTGTGAGGCCACTTGAGCACCATCTTCCATTGTTTCCATGCCATTTCTGAGGGCACAGTGGGAAGGTTCAGAGAGCCGTGGGTGCAGCTGGTGTTGGCACAGGCCCATCTCGCCTGAGGCTGCAGAAGTGTTTAGCCTTTGATGGAAAGTGCTGCTTCAAGGGAAAGGAACACTTGGTGTTGGTGGTGGGGGTATGTGTGAGAGTGGGGTGAGAGGACTCCTCGGGGTCCTCTCTCACTTGGAGTTCAGGATGAAGTCCCTGGGGATGCGTGGGGGAAGTAAGAAGATGCCCAAAAAACAGAGACTTAGTCCCAAGGTTGCCATCTTAAGACAAATCAGAAACCTGAGGGGTGCTGGGAAGCTGAGCTCTGGTGGGGAGGGCAGTGGCAGCACCCCAGGGCTAGTCCCCCAGGCTGTGGAGGCCGAGTGGAGATGCACCCAGCACTGTGCCCAAAGACCGCACAGTCCTGCTCTCGCCTGGTTCTTATTATTTCTGCTAAAAATGAGCAAGGTGAGGAGGCTTGAAGAACACCTGAGAGCCTCTCGCTGATTCCGCACCACCCTAGGTAAAGTTCCCTGCTGTAAACACGGCCTCCCAGCACAAATCGTAAAGCGCGTATCAGTGTTCCCATGAACACGTGTGAGTCACTGCACTCTTTTACCAATTATCTTTGGAAAGGTGACAGGAGCTATTTTAGAACACTTGGGGTGGCATTTTCTTTCGATCACAATTGTTTATCACACATTTTAATGAACTCACTGATTGACTTACTCAAAAAATATATATTAAGTAACTTCTTAGGCAAGGCACTGGGTCCCAGCCCTAATTCCTGAGTCCCTACCTTGGTGACTTTGCATTCTGTGGTGGGAGGCAGAAACCAGACACGTGAAGCAGCAGTCACGTGAGGCGTTGTCTGGCCAGGCTCAGCGCTGTGGAGATGGGATAGCAGGACGCAGGGAGGGTGGAGGGTGGGAAGGACTCTCTGGGCAGAGAGCCCAGTGACGCAGGCTCAGACCTTGTGAAGGGTTGGGAAGGCGGCTTCCAGGGCCAGCAAGCAGGGCAAGTCCCACAGGTGGGAATCAGGTTGGGCACGTGGCCCCAGAGATGTCTGCCATCTGCTCCGGGCGCTGCCAGCTCTCCCAGGCGACTGGGTGGTGCCGCCTTCTCTCTGTCACTCACAGAGATGACATCATCCTCTCTAGGGAGCTCCTGGCCTGACCTCAGAGTCAGCCCCAGCCTCCTGTGGGAGCAAAGGGCATCCCCTCCCCGGCTGAGCTGCCGCTTTGTTTCCTGGGTGAACACTTTCCTTTCTAAGGCCTTTATTATTGTAGTGTTGAAATAGTGAGAGCTTCTCCCTCCTCTTGGGATGGACTGTGGGGTCAGGTTCCCAGGACGAGGGGCTGGAAGCTGATGGTGGCTGCTCACCACTCAACGTCAGTGGATCCGCCGCTTCCTGCCTTCTGAGAGAGCTGCCCATTTAATACGCGCCCCGAGTCCATCCCCAGAGGGTGTCAGGTGTAGCCGATCTGGAGTGTACATTTCTCTTATCCTGTGCGTAGTTTTAATCCTGCATAAGGACTTTACATGCATCTGCATTAAGGCTCACCTTTGTGAACTGACGCAGCATCTCAACATGGGAAAATCATGACTCCCTTGTCTTTTATCTGTTCTCCTATTGTTACAGAACATCTGAATTTCTCCTTTTGTGAGTCCTCTCTTCATGTTCCCTTGCCTAGTTTTCTCCTGGGAGATTCTTTTTCCTGTTGACTTGAAAATTATCCATCTTTTGTGCTGCGGAGGAGCAATCAGAATCTCTTAAATTACCTGTTTTCAGCTGTCTTGCTAGAGTTGATTCTGCAATCATGGAGCCCCTCTTGTTTTTATTTTTAGGTTTTTTTGAGGAGGAGGAAGTTTTATCATATCTTTCATGGTAATGGATTTTCTGTATTTTCCTGAATACATTTTGGATTCTCCCCCCAACCCCGAAATATCTCTTTCAACAAGATGCTAGAATTTATTAGTGTGGCAGATGTGAACACCCGTCATAGAGATGAAAGTCACTGTTTTTATGAACACGTGAACTCTGTCCTCTCACCAGGTTTCAGCGGGGCAGCTAAATCACTACAAAAACAACCCAATTTTAAAATCATTGCTACCTGGAAACGTTGTAGTCACTTTCAGTTTAGAACTGTATTTCTCAGGCAAATGGTTATCTGAATACAAGCGTTATTGTGGCCAGATACTGTCCTTTTGCACTCGTTCTTGGCTGTCTCCCATGCACTCAAAGCCTCTCCTAATGGTCCCCATAAAAGTGAGGAAGACGAGGGAGGTTTACATCCAATCGGCAGTGAAGCGGCTCCCCCAGAGGGTTGCAGCCTCTGCTCTGCAGCCAGGTCTTCTGGTGTCTGACGTGGGGTTCTTACGTGGGGGTGTTCTCAGACTTGTTTTATCATCTGGGTCATCACTGTGGTCCAGAGGACTGGGAAAGTCTCCAGCTCAGGTACCCAGTGTGGACGACCCTTCAAATGCCACACACCAGGCCTCTTCCTCCCAGAATCCGGGGAATTATCCCCAAGCTGGTAACTGACATTTCTCTTCGTTAGAGGGACCTGGCCCTATGAATTGATGCAGTAGCCCTTGTTCTTAGGGAAACGTGCATATCCCTGGTCAGTCCTGCTCTGTGGGCTTCTGGCACTCCAGTGGGGCGGCTACACAGGTTTTTTATGCCCACCCAGCTCGGTTCAAGACATCTGTGACCCACTGATTTATGAAGTCTGCCTAAGAGAGGAGGTGGACACATCCCATGCCATCTTGGTGGGTATTTCTAGGGCCTTCTGGCTTTGGGCATTGTATGATTTTCCTGTGGTGCAAACTGAGGGGCTTCATACAATGAAAGTCTGTTTTGTTAGTGTTCTGGAAGCCGGAAGTCCAAAATCAAGTTGTTGGCAGGGCTGCACTTTCCCTGCAGACTCTAGGGGAGACCCCACCCCCCGCCTCTTCTAGCTCCCAGGGGCGGCCAGCTCTCTCTGGCCTTCCTGGACCAGTAGATGCATCTTCCATTTCTGCCTCTCACTTTATGTGGCCTTTTTCTCTGGCTATTTTTCTGTGGCTTAAATATCCTTCTTTTTTTGTGAGGACGTATGTCATTGGATTTCGGCCCACCCGATTAATTCAGGATGACTCTTGAGATCTTTAACTTAATTACATTTGCAAACACTCTTTTTCTAAAGAAGGTCGCATTCTGAGATTCCTCTCAAGGTATGAGAGGAGCGTATCTTTTCTGTGTGTGCGGGGGTCACCTTTCAACTCAGTAGTGTGGGGCCTTAACTGTCCTGCTTCCTCTCATGGAGGAAAGAAACAGATTGGGCTCCACGTGCTCCCCACCTCTGCCATCTCTAATAGGACCTAATTTCTTCTTTTCAGTCTCTTTACATGAGAGCTGTCTCAGCCCGGAAAAAGACATCCCTGCCGATTTGGGCTGCGTACAGTGACATCTGCCACGGCTTCCACAGAGCTCACTTATTGTCCACCTGGGGTTTTAGCTTACAGTGAGCTCAGCGGGAAATTGTACAAGAGAACACAGAATTGTATTCATTCCCATGAAATTGATATCTTATCACTATATTACACTGATCTGCACTTGGACCGTTCTGGGGATTTTTCAGTTGCCTTCATATTCACTTCTAAGCATTCCACACTTTTAGCTAGGCCATTGCTCTCACGTTATTTTAGTGACTTAGTTTTGTTTTGTATTATTTTTGTGCTTTTGAATAAGCCAGTTCTTAGATTTATCGATTCTTCTATTTTCTGTTTTCTAACTTATTAATATTTGTTTAGTTTTAAAATTCTTTAAAAAATTTTTTTTAAATTTTTTACATATATATGTGTTAACTAGGTTTCCACTTTTTGCCTTCATAGAATTTAAAAGGCTTAAAATTTAATAACAATAACAATGTTTAAGATAAGGACTAGAAACAAAAGCCACATAAAGAATGAACGAAGATAAATACATTCAGAAAAGAAAACAGACGATTACTGCTTCAAAATATTAAGCAATATTAATAATAATAATGCCAAGAAAGTTATGCTCATATTGTCAAAAAAGAGTATGTCTATTATA
>CAUYON010179740.1:0-18305 GCA_963573935.1 Arctocebus calabarensis
GAATATTATGCAGCCTTAAAGAAAGATGGAGACTTTACCTCTTTCATGTTTACATGGATGGAGCTGGAACATATTCTTCTTAGTAAAGTATCTCAAGAATGGAAGAAAAAGTATCCAATGTACTCAGCCCTACTGTGAAACTAATTTATGGCTTTCATATGGAGGCTAACCCAATTATAGCCCAAGAATATGGGGAAAGGAGCAAAGGAGGGGAGGGGAGGGGGGAGGCTGGGTGGAGGGAGGGTAATTGGTGGGACCACACCAACGGTGCATTTTACAAGGGTACAGGTGAAACTTAATAAATGCAGAATATAAAGGTCTTAACATATTAACTAAGAAAATGCCATGAAGGCTATGTTAACCAGTTTGATGAAAATATTTCAGATTGTATATGAAACCAGCACATTGTACCCCATGATTGCATTAATGTACACAGCTATGATTTAATTTAAAAAATGGTAAAAAATAAATAAATAAAACATTAGGTGGGAGAAAAGTAGAAATAGGGGAGAGGGGAAATGAGTGGTCTAAAGCAACGTTTCAAGTGGAGTTTATTAACCGAACTCCAAATTTAATGAACAAGAAATATTTTAAGGCTTTGCTTACAGTGAAAATACAGAGGCAACATCACCACCCAAAGCAAACATGTCACTAGAAAGAGTAACAGACACCTCACCCATCAGATGGGTTGTTCATCCCGGGTGTTCCACACTTAGGATATTATCTACTCGTCACCTCCCTGTGAATGATGGTGCCTGCTTCAGATAATTTAGCCCCAACAGGTAAGCTTTCTTATGAAAAGGAGAAAGAAATAATACCTTAGCAAGAAGACAGCACACATACGCATAGTTTCTACCTGTATTTGCCTGTATTTACAAGCACAATAGCTCAATTAAAGTAAGAGCTATGAGGACTATTACTAATTCTAATTAATAACACCTATTACACTGCACAAAACTAATGCTATATACTCCTATAAACCTGAAGCACTTATTTTTTTTACCTCAAAGACTGTGCTAAGAACTAATTCATAGGACAGGCGACAGCTACCTCCTAAAAGTGTGACCTCATGAGCAACTGACTGTTCTTGCCTTTTCTAAGGCAAGGCCCCCCTTGATGTCCAAAGCTGCTGGAGTTTCCTGAGTGGCTATGAACTGGCTGTTTTTTTCCCAGCGAGGCACAAAAGCCTCCTGTGTATACAACTACTCTCAACTCGCTCAGAGCCACTAGGCTCCACTTTATATGTAAGCCACTGTTTTTGCATGTTTTAAAACTCAAAAGCAGCATAAACAAGGTCACACAGATTTCTTCTAAGGGCTATAGATTGGGAACTAGAATCATGTGTGTTGCTTTTAGGTCAGACTTTTTTCTTTTACAGCCCTAAAATGTTAAAAACAGACCACTGAAACACAATTTGCATCACCAACTTAATCTTCATGGAAGTTCAGCTCCTAAAAAGGTTCATTCATGTTAAAAAGCTATTTTTAAATGTGCCCAACTCACACATGTGCTTAGAATATACGAACAATTAAGCATTATACTTCAGTGGAATTTTAAAAGTTTGAAATTATATTTCTCCCATTGCATTTCCACCTCCCCCAATTCTGCCATCCTGAATATCAACATTATTTTAAACTTTGCTGTTTCCTATTACAGTGGGCTCATTCACTGGTCATTCAGAAATAAGGTCTTTCTGAACACTCTGGCGTCTAAATTCTAAACTCAGTTATACCAGTTAGGTTTTGGCTACTTAAAGATGTATGTGAGCACGTCTTTAACTTCTCTTAGCACACCAAAGGCTAAGAGAAGTTTCTCCAGCTGAAATCAGGGAACGTGGACCTATGCAAGGCAGACTGTGTCCCCCCATCAGGAATCAACATCCCCACTGGGCCGTTCACAAAAGGACCACAGGCTCTGCAGGCAAGGCCTGGTTCTCTCTCATTGTTCTCACCATCCCCTCGGTGGAGGTGACAACATGCATCATACACCCTTGGTGAGAACACACGCACACAACGCAGCCTGGTTGTCAAGATGACAATTTACCACTCAAGTAGCACACAAGGTTTAAATAATGCTCTAAAAAATTACAGCCTAGGGTTACTGAAAAAGCTGAGTCCCCACAAATAGACTTGAAGCTGCAAAATGCACTAAATTGTATATAGAAAAAAATGTTCATTCCAATATGCAGCAGCCAGGCTTGCAGGATTCTTGAGATAGATGGCAAAATAAAACATGGGAAGCCAACAAGCCCACTCTTCATTTGGACACATGGATACTATTGCGCTCATAAGACGGGCCTCAAGCTTAATCCAGCACTTTACTTTATTCTCTAAAGCAACGTGTGAACAAAATAAATGGAAGTCTAATAGTTGAATAAAAGCCATGCCTGAGTTAAACTCCTGGTAATATAACACTTGGGGTTTTCCATGACCATTGCTTCCTGTGAGTTTAAGGCGTATTACTAGCATGATCTCATTAATCCTTACAGCATCTGATGAGGGGTGTAGGCAGCAAGTATTTTAATCTCCCTTTATAAGGAGGGGGGAAAGTGCTGTATAACTTTTCCCAGGATTACAGCTGGAACTCAGTCCCAGAGTATGCTCACAACAGGGCTGGAGCAGGGGAGAAGGGATGTTAGTTGTACTTTGCCACTGGGGAGAGTTCAGAGGACACATTTGAGAAGCTCTAAGAAACAGAACTAAGAAATTTAACATGAAAAATTATTCCAATCAACTTGCCCACATGACTCTAAGTAGAGGGGAATACGCGGATTTCCATGAAGACTTTTACTTCGCTTCCTTTTCACGTGGGCTCTAAAGCCTATCAGAGTGGGATTCCACATAAGAAATATCTTAAGATTACCAGTCTAAAACGCTGTATCTACCTTAAACCTTAAACATCAACAGTTACTTATTTACACATTTAACTATTCTTAGAATGCCTGGCAGACGTCAGGTCACCCTGCTGAAGCCCTTTAGGTCCGAGGTGGTCCATAAGACATCTTAGCTTCTCTCACTCGAACAGGGACACCCTTCTCTTTGTTATTTCAACTGGACAACTAGAAAACAAAGGCAGGGTGAACGACCGCCTATGTTGGTGGATAGGACTGATTTCTTTATACTTACTAAAAATATCCTTACTAATTTACAAAATAGTTGAAGATCAAGTTGGAAACCAGAAATGGAGGCACATAACAGAAACATACAGATTATTAGAAAACCAACTGGGCAAACAGAGGCTTCTCCCTACACTTGCTTGTTTCAAATGATCGGAATTAGGATGAAGTTATCAAAGGCCCATTCAAATATGCCGGGAATTGATGAGCAGAATTGCTTCCAATACCCCAAAGAAATTCCACAAAAAAACTAGTGACAGAGCTAAACCACCAAAACCAAACTGGTAACTCTTTCAAGGAGCTCACTGAGCAATTATGAGCATGGGAGACATTCATTTCAAGCTTCTTGGGATAGCTCTGGATATATGAACAAACAGGGTACAGAAATTCATGTTCATCGCTAGATCATTCTTGGTTTGGAGTTGCAGGCCCCTTGGAGAAAGTGGTAAGCACACTGTCTCCTTTCTCCAGGGGGAAACAAAGACACCTCTGTACACCAACACAAAACCACACACCACTTCTGGGAAGCCCTGATCTTAGTTAAGATCACCTTTGATTTCTACCCAATAATTGAGATTTCCCATCTCAGAAAAACTGCTCCCAAGTCCAATTCTGACTAATCAGGATATTCCAACAGTGAGGAAATATTTATAAGAACACCATAAATTTTATAAGACTTTAAACGTTATTTTAAAAACAGAACTTGTGCATTTAACTATATTGTCCTCATTCAAATGATCACCCTAGGAAAACATACATATTATTTAAAGGAACCCTAAGCAAATCATCAGGAATTCCTATTCTGAAATAACCTTTAAAGCCAGTTTGAACATCACAGAAGACAGGCGATCTCTTTATGGACACACTTCATGTCTCACGAAAGAAAAGCTTTTTCTCAGCTATCATCTAACTTACAAAGTAAACTTCAAAATGCTGTGGTCTGACTCAAAAATAAAATCTATCTGCAAAAACATGAAGGCCTACCACCACTGAGGGTATGTTTTAAAAATAAAATGGAGGGTGTAAGCACAATCCCAAAGAAAAAGATCCAACAGGGTAGCACCTGTGTCTCAAAGGAGTAGAGCGCTGGCCCCATATACCAGAGGTGGCAGTTTCAAACCTGGCCCTGGCCAATAACTGCAAAAAAAAAAAAAAAAAAAAGATCCAACAAACTGTTGAGTTATTGCAACATCACCAAAATAAGTACATATAGCCTTCCAAAGTATCTACTCTGAAAAGGTAATATTCTTTCAAATCTTTTAGTAATAATATAATATAAAATGCAGGCCAGCATTATCGTGGCTCACACCTGTAATCCTAGCACTCTGGGAGGCCAAGGCAGTTGAATTGCTTGAGCTCATTCAGGAGTTAGAGACCAGCCTGAGCAAGAGTGAGACCCTGGCCCTACTAAACATAGAAAAACTAGCCAGGCGTTGTAGCAGGCGCCTGTAGTCCCAGCTACTCAGAAGATTGAGGTAAGAGGATCCCTGAGCCCAGGAGTTTGAACTAGGATACCATGGCATCTAGCCAGGGTGACAGAGAAAAACTCTACTTCTAAAACTAAAATAAATAATAATACAATATAAAATGCACTTATTTAATAAACATTTCCAAAAGTATAGCTAACATTCAACAATGCCTTCCAGAGTGGGATTTACTTGTATCTCACTGGGATTTGCTTTAATAACTGCCATAAGGTGCTAAGCAAAGGCCCATCCTATTCACGCATATTTTCTCATAAATATTCTTTAACTGTTCAGGTGTCCCACAAATTCTCTTCATTAAATTCTGAAAATAAAACATCTGAATGTAGGTGCAACAGGCAATCAGCACTAAAAGAACTATAGTGTTATCCTTACTTTCAATTGATTAGAAATCCACAGTACACTGTGAATTTATGGTAATGACCAGAAAATTCCTGGGAGGTGGAGGGCGCACAGATGAAACACAAAGTATCCATCATGTTTCAGTCCTTGCTAAAAAATTATTTTATATGAATAACTTGTTATCAGTGGTCATTTCCAAAGAGAGGTCACTTTATTTGATCAATGTCCACAAACTTTATTATTAGTCCGCAACTAGACTAATAAACAAGAGAAATTCCCTTAAAAATCTTTCAGCAAAATCAGATTTACATTAATACAAATAGCCTTGATCTTTTGAGTGTTCATCTTTAGGAAAATGCAATACCCAAATAGTTTCTCATTACTTTTAGTCTTGGCTATCATACTCTATAGACCTGAATCTCTGTGAATTTACCTGAATTTTAAGGTACACTCAATAGGAGGGGAACAGGGTGTCTTTGAGAGACTGTCATGTACAAGAACAAACAGATGTGATCAAAGAGAAGTGGTTAAAGTGTCAGATTTTGACTCAACTTAACATAATTTTTCAGAACACTTGAAGGAATTCCAACAATGGAGTAAGTCCTACAACAAAGCTGAGAACGCCCTACCACTGGAGGTTGAAGAGCAGAATAGGAAGCCACCGTGGGGTACGGTGCAATAGACTAAATGTTTGTGTTCCCCCAAAACTTACATGCTGAAGCCCTAATCTCAAGTGATGGTATTTAGAGGTGGGACCTTTGGAAGGTATTATAATTCAAAAGGGTTAGTGCCCTCATGAACAAGATGGGTGCCTTCCTAAGAATAGGCTAGAAAATGAGACAGCCATTTTCCCACCAGGTGAGGACAGATGTGAATGAGGAAGAGCAAGAGCCAGACCATGCAGAGAACCTGACCTTGACCTTCTAACCTCCAGGACTATGAGAAATGAATGGCTGCAGGGTAAGCCACCCATTCTACGGTAATGTGTCACAGCAACTCCAACAGAGACACTCAGCATGGAAAGTGCTGGCACTGGGCAAGTGTGCAGGGGCGAGTTGGTCCAGATGTCTAAGTTCATATTCCACTACAGTTCTAAAAACATGATTTCTATTAGCCTCAGAAAGAAAAAAGGTGAAATAAACATGATAAAAGTTGGAATGTGTGGACAGAGCTGCATCTCAGGGGTTTATTCAATTGACTATCTGAGATTCCACTAGAAGGGTAAATAGCCAGTACTCAAAGTGCTCAGACCACCTTGGAATCCAGAGTTTATTTTGGAGCTTCTCATTGTTAAATGAACAGCAGATCTGAAAGTGTGGACACGACAGTCACCAGGACGCAGAGGCATTTCCACAGCTCTCAAGAGAACCAAGATGAGGTGATGGCGGAAGAAGAGAAAGGGGATCTCTATTAGTCCTTGGACTGCCACAAGAAGACACACTTTTTTATAGCTCTGAAGGCTAGAAAATCAGGATCCAGGGGTCAAAAGGTTGGTTTCAATGAGGGCTCCCTTCCTGGCCTGTAGATGACCTTCCCGCTGCCCGCATGGGGCCCCTCCTCTGTGCACATATACTGGTAACTCTAGCTCTTGTTAGAACACAGGTCCTAATCACTAACGCCCATGACCTCCCGAAAGGCTCTATCTCCAAACACAGTCATCACACTGGGGATTAGGGCTTCAATGCATGAACTTTATGGGAACATAAGTCAGTTCATAACAGAAAACAATCTTAAATAACCGAAAGACTGTTTCTGACAAGAATACTGATTGGTTCCTTACTGCTCAAAAAGGCAGAACTAGAAACAGACCAGGAATACTGGAGTTAGACAGCGGTTCTCAACCTGTGGGTCGCAACCCCTTTGTTCCAACATAGCAATTAGGAAGGTTGAGAACCACTGGACTAGATGAAGTCTAAGCTTCTTTCAGCTCTACTATGATTATTAAGCCATGGGATATGAGCTACTGGGCATTTCCTGTGGTCCAAACTTTGTGCTAAAGCAGCACCACCTCATTGAAATGTCCCATCTGCTCTGAGCTGGATACTAGTTTATAACCCTTTACTGCTGTTGAGGCTTGCTCCCGCCCAGTGTCATACTGCTGGGAAGTGGAGAAAAAGAATTGGATCCCAGTTAGTCAAACTTCAAAGCTCTCCAACCCAGCTTTTTAACCATTACACTGAACAGCTTACAAAACAACTGAGGAAATAATTCCATTTACTAATAGAAAATCACACAGAGGAAAACAAAAACACTAACCACCACATCACTACCATCGTTTATTTTTCTATGCACTAGTTGTTTCCATACATCTCAGATCTAATCTTCACTGCAAGCCAAGGAGGTAGGTATTATTATGTACAAGAACAGACATGAGGAAACAAGCTCAAAAAGCCTTCCTGAATTTAGAGTGACAAAAAAACACGGGAGCCAAGATTGAAAATGCAAAACATGTGTATGTTTCAAATGCAAATCTTTTATGTCAACTACAATCCACTCCTACTGGGCTCTCATTTGGCTCAAGCCCTGGGACCTGAGAACTTCAAAATCCTCCGGAGCTGACCAAATTTCCCAGGGAAAGGTGACGATAATCCAACCTTGCCTTCCAGAAGGGAAGAGTGGCAAAGAGAGCAAATCCTATCAAACAAAATCAGGCTTTCCTCCACCAAGTCCCATGGTCATTGGGCAAAAACTTGTGTGTTCATCCCAGATAACACAGAGGACGAGGAGCTAAAGGAAACTCCACTTACCCAAGACCCCATTCTAGCAAAGGGAGATTGAACAAACTTGAACATAACATGCCCAATAAAAAACAGGAAAAAGGGAAAGGAAACAATCACGGTGAAGGGGCAGAGGAACAGAAAGGAGGTCAATGTCAGTGTGATTTTAGCACCCACCAGTGGTGGATAGGGTGGGCTTGGGTTCAAACAGCTGCAAAGGAGTGCAGCAGGCCAGCTGGGTGTCACATCCAGCAGGCCCTGTCATCATGACAGGGTTGGTACTTCCTTGCTTTTCACTGGAGAACGGAGTGAACCACAGCGCTAACTACAAACAGGTCCAAGGGAAACAAAAACATGAAGTCTTTTTCCTTGACCTCAAGGAAAGTAGTTGCCATGCACTGTTGCCATGGCACTGGGGAAATAGAGAAAGCAGCATTCCAAGTACCAGAGGAAGAAGAGAGATGCATCAGTGAGGAGGGGACCAAAGACGAGCAGAGGTTTCAGTCCCCGGTAGCACTTCGGCCAGCTGGGTGGCATAAGGAATCAAAGCTTTCAAAAGAGGCAAGAGCTGGAGTGTGGGGAAAAAGAAGACAGAGCTACTATAAAATAGGTCTCTGTCTAATCCCTACCCATTTTCTATGTCCCTAACACTTAGGGCACTTAAGCAAATAGCAAAAACAAAAACAAAAGAATGCCAAGTTTCTAAAGTACTCTGTATCACAGAACATTTCTATGTGCTATTTTCTGAAATTTTCATCTCTTTTGCCAAAAGGTACCTGACATGTCAACCAGCTAATTTACCACCACATGTGAAGATGTCTTTTCAACCAGGATGGCCCAGGAGTGGAGGGCAACGTGTTGGGATGGAAGGACGATGTGCTCTTAAGTCAGGCAGAAGAGGGAGAATGGCCTATTTCTGACATTTATAGCTGTGAGACTCTGGATAAAATGCTTGGCTTACCTGAGCCCCCTTGTTCTTTAGCTGTAAGATTAAAACAGGTTAAAGGAGATAAATATGAAGACTGACTTACAATAGTAAAGTAATAAACATTCACTCCTCTCCTTAATCAGTTTTAGTATCCTAACTTGTGCTCTGATATCATCTATGATGAGAGGGTAAGGCAGGTCACTGTTAGGCAATTAGAATTATAAACATTTTGAAATTGAACATAAAATCAAGATCCTACTTAAGGCATGAAAGGGCAATTCAAAATAGAATAGTAACTACAAATAAACATATAGAAAACACCTCAATCTTATTCATCATTAAAGACAGAGTAGACAAGATCGTTTGAAATAATATCTAGTAATATCATTGGCTATTGGAAAATAGCCACCCAATCGTACTCTGATGGTCAATATGCTTCTGATATTTCTAGAAAGAAATATGCTGTGAAAAAAAGCCCTAAAAATATATATTCCCTTCCATTTACCACTTTACACCTCTAAAAAGTTTCCTAAGGAAATAAGTGAATGCTCTTGACGGCACTGTAATCAAAACTGTAAAAACAAAAGTCTTGATATTCAAATAAATCATAACAGTATCATAAAATGAAAATCATGCAGTCATTAAAAATGCTTATGTTAGAAAAATATTCACAATGCATATGAGAATTCAAAAGCTAATTTCCTTATTTCACAGAGAACTCATAAAAATCATTTTTAAAAAAATATCTAAGGCCAGGCACTGTGGCTCACGCCTGTAATCTTAGCACTCTAGGAAGTCAAGGTGGGTGGATCGCCTGAGCTAGGAGTTCGAGACCAGCTTGAGCCAGAGAGAGATCTCATCTCTAAAAATAGCCAGGCGTTGTATCGGGCGCCCGTAGTCCCAGCTACTCGGGAGGCTGGGCAAGAGAATTGTTTGAGCCTAAGAGTTTGAGGTTGCTGTGAACTGTCACCCCATGGCCCTCTACCAAGAGCAACAAAGTAAAACTCTGTCTTGAAAAAAGAAAATTAAAAAAAATCTAATAGAAAAATGAACACAGTTTACAGAAAGAGAAATACAAATGACCAATAAACATACATTGCTCAAGTCTACTCATTATTAAACAAATATAAATCAAATTGAAAAAAAATGGTATCCATTTTTCATCTGTTAAAATACCCAGGACTAGAAAGGAATTTTGAAAGAGGCATTGTCATGGTGAGTGTATGTAGACATTACTATGTTTGCCAATGTAACGGCCTCCTCCATCCCTGGTCCTGGGAAGACATCAACTCTCTGCCCCCCTGAAGTTGGGCTGGGCATATATAGGTAAGATTAGTCAAGACCGTGTATCCCAGAATGAAATGGTTAGGCCCAAATCCTAGATTTCACTTACATTGTGACAACAAAGAGAACAGTTTAATGTGTCTATACCTCAGTGTCTTCGAATGTAAAGCAGGGATAAAACGAGTATCTACCCCACAGGGATATTCTGAGAACTAAATTCTAGCACCATGCATGGTACACAGTACTCATAAAACTCCTTAATGGCAGAAATCACTGATCGTACTAGGTAGCAGGCATTGCTCTATACATTTACCTATAGTAAATGACTTAATTACTCAATAAGCATTAGCATTTATATAAGAATATTGTTGCATCACTTATAATTGCAAATATCTGGAAACCAAATTGTCCATCAATAGTGAACTGGATAACTAACCAAAGTACATAAAGGATGTCTACGTGGCTATTACACAGAATGAGGTAGTTCTGAACACAAGGACAGAGAAAGATCCCCAAGTTTGTTCTTAAAATTAAAAAAAAGTAAGATGTAGAAAAATGTATATGGGCTGGGTACAGTGACTCACACTTGTAATCCTAGCTCTCTGGGAGGCCAAGGCAGGTGGATTGCTTGAGCTCAGGAGTTTGAGACCAGCCTGAGAAAGAGCGAGAATTTATCTCTACTAAAAAATAGAAAAACTAGCTAGGCATCATGGCAGGTGCCTATAGTGCCAGCTACTCAGAAGGCTGAGGCAAGAGGCTAAGGCAAGAGGATCTCAAAAGTTTGAGGTTGCTGTCAGCCATGATAATACCATGGCACTCTACCCAGGGTGACAGAGGGAGACAGTCTCAAAAAAGAAAGAAAAAGAAAAATGTATATAATCTCTTTTGTTTAAGCAGAAATGGATAGATGAAATAGATGGATGAACAGATGCTAATACTGACATAACGTAGCTTTCTTTGTTCCTTTGTTTTATTAAAAGTATAAAAGTATGGTATGTGGTTAAGAAATGGGCTCTGGAGTCAGAGGGCCTAGGTCCTAATCTGGCCTCATTTTTTTTAATTATTATTAAATCATAGCTATGTACATTAGTGCAATCAAGGGGTACAATGTGCTGGTTTCATATACAATCTGAAATGTTTTCATCAAACTGAATAACATAGCCTTCATGGCATTTCCTTAGTTATTGTATAAAGACATTTTTTTTTTGTTTTTTTTTTTATGTTTTGCTAGGCACAATGGCTATCCTTTTTTTTTTTAATTTAATTTTATTTATTTTTTTTCCAGTGGTAGGACAGAATTTATTTACAGAAAAGAATACAGAAAACACTGGTAGAGAGAGAGAACTCAAGTGGGGAAAGAAAAGCTCTCTCCTTTTCTCTCCCGGTCTTTCCCCATTTCCCCCTTTAGGCTTTCAGTCTCAGGGTATATATAAGTATATGGGTTCCTTGGCCAGGAAACAAATAAACACAGTCCCTTCCGCTGGGGGGTAAGGTGAATGAATGTATCAATGAACGAACACAGTCCCTTCCGCTGGGGCAAAGTGAATGAATGTATCAATGAATGGACACAGTCCATTCATGGAATTGAAGCCTAGGAAATTCACATGAAATTGACCTAGGCATAGGAAATGGGGGTTCCACATTTAGTCCTAAGTGTGAAGTGAAGGAGACACCAAGTCACAGGTGTCTCCTCGGCAGTTGTCTGGACTTTTTGGGTATTGGAGCCTCCGCTGGGGGTTGGAGGTCCCCCTCTTTGCCTGTCATCCAACCCGCTGGTTCTTCAGCTGGCTACCGCAGCACTGACACCGCCAAGGAGGAGGCGGCAGGTCCGCCAGCTCCACTGAGCTGGCCAGGGCGCCAAATGTCCTGCATCAATTCTCCCTCTCCAAGTAGAAATTCTAACTGCTGTTAGGGAAAAAAGGCAAAGACTCGATCTAACTGCTTCCTTCTGAATCGGGCAATGATAGAAGGGAGCAGTTAGGGTTTCTCTGGAGGGAGAGTGATACAGGGGTTCATGGACTGGAATCATCTTTATTGCATCTGGCTTGATGACATTTCTGGAAAACATAAATCTGATTAGTATAATCAGTAATAGGCAAAGGTAGAACAGGGTCAGGTCAGAAGCACTTATTCAGTGATGCTAAAAGAAAACCCTATTAGAATTTTTCTTGCTGTTTCCTAAATGATAACTTCAAACTTTCTTTTGGCTCACAAGTGTAGGTGGTCTGTGGTTGGCTGTCTTCATTGTTTGCCTCCCTAGAAGATGGAGGGTTCCAGGATTTCACTCGTGAATGACACAGGAAGTATGAAGACATTTGTATTCTGCATTTGGTAGGTTTCGCCTGTACCCTTCTAAGATGCATCGTAGGTGTGGCCCCACCAATTATCCTCCCTCCACCCCAACCTCGCCCCTCCCCTCCCCTCCCTTGCCCCTTTCCCTATATTCTTGTGCTAGATTACGGATGATTTATATTTCCTTCTTTTTGTTTATCCCTATTTTCTGGTTCTCCTAAAATGAACACACATTACTTGTCTAATATGATTTTTACTGTCATAATTTATTTGCACACAGAAGCTACAAAAGAAGAGGTTAAACAGTTGAAGTCAATTTCTCTGAACTCCTGTTCATGCTGATATTTGATATTTTGACCTTTTCACGTGAAGCATGAATATTCTCAATAGCATCTGGGATGGTGAATCCTTTCCCAAAGATTGCCATTTGACTTTGCCCAGACCCATCAGAGGAATCGCTATGTGTAACAGCGACAACCTTACAAAATGTAGTTCTTTAATAGTAAGACTTGAAAGTCAAATTTACTCCTTGGTCCATGGTAGGGTGCAGAATGGATGCTGGGTTAGCAGACATGAAAACAACACTCACCTCCTTATACAGGTGCAACTGCATCAGGACTCCTGGGTGGCCAGGTGCACTGTCAACGAATAGTAATATTTTGAAAGAAATCTTTTTATTCTCAACAGTTGGTCTAAATAGTAGGCTTAAACATTCAGTAAACCCTGCTGTTAGCAAATGTGCTGCCATCCAGGCTTTGTTGTTCCATTTATAGAGCACAGTCTGAATAGATTCAGCGTAATTTTAAAGGGCCTCAGGATTTTCAGATTGGTGGACTCTAAGAAGGGAGTCCACCTGCCATGTCAGTCAAAGCCAGGTATTGAAGCCAGGTATTTACTCCCCTCAGCTATGAAAGCCCTGTATGGGATCTTCTTCCAAAAGAAGGCTATTTCCTCTACATTGAAATCTGTTGTTACATGTAGCCACCTTCATAAACCATCTTAGCTAAATCTTTTGGATAACTTATAGCTTCTATGTGAGTACTTGCTGCTCCCCCTTGCACTTCTGTATTATAAAAATGACTTCGGTCCTTAAACCATGTGAAGCCACCTCTGCTAGCTTCAAACTTTTCTTCTAAGGATTCCTCACTTATCTCTCAGAATAAAGGACATTGAATCCACTAACTGTAGGGTAGCATAGCAACAAGACCATAAAATACACAATGAATGAAGATACCATAAAACCTCATTGGTTTGATTAACTGTGGAGGGTCATCATAAAGGTAGGCGTTTTTATTTTAAAAAGAAAATTATTATTGCTTCCGCTGAAATTGATTTAATAATAGAGACCCTTGGTGAAGCTGCATTAAGGAATATGCATAAACTGGAGTAATTAGAATTTTATCAATAAAGTATTCAAAGGCATCTGGAAAATGTTTTCGCCCCTCTGGTGTTTAGTGTTTTACTAATTTTGTTGGTTTGTTTTGTTTTTTTTCTTCAAATATTAAATACCTCGTATGAATAAAACTGTGCTTCTCATTTAATCTCCAGAACACTCCAGCAAGGTTGGTACCATTACTCCCCTTTTATATTGGGAATAAACTCAGAGATCAGAGGATTCAACAAAATCCAGCTGGCTCTTTCTGCTTCTCACCACACATTCTCACCAAATCCATGAGCTCTTGTTCAAAGTAAGAATGGTCAAATCAGTACAAAATGTTCAGTGTTTGTGCAAAAAAAGATAAACTGCAAGTATTTTAAATGGTGCTGTATTTCATTTATCTGGACGGCAGCTATATGACTAAGATTGTTTTTGAAGATGGAGACACGTCACTATCACTGATGCCTCTAAAGGGTTCCCTAAAACCCAATGGGCTAATTTGGCCATTGGCAAACTGGGTACAAAAGAAAATACTTAAGGGAACTTGTCCTGTCTTCTATGGATTAGACATAGGGACGTAAAGAAAATCAGCTAACTTTTGCAAACCTTACACACTGTTCACCAGGTCACAGAGTTTATGACAGAGTCATAGGACCTAAAGTATGTAGAGGTACAATAGAACCTCCATGGCTGACCACCTCTCTACATTGACCACTTCCTTAAGTCGAACTAATTTCCATAGACCAGACACGCACCACACACATGTACAGATCAGGAAGCCTAGTTCCTTCTGCTGGCCACCTCCATATGTTGACCAGTTTATTACAGTCCCTTGGGTAGTCAGCTTACAGAGGTTCCACTATACTTCATAAACTATACTTAGTAGTTTAGTTAGTAAACTAAATTTAATCATTACAATTATAATAAATTATAATAATTATACCATATTATAATTTGGCAAAAGATAATCCCTCTACATTTTTATTTGTACAAGATCTACAACACTCCTGATATTATTCTGTTTCAGATGCAAACTCTTTTATGAGGTTTGGCTTCAATTTTAAAACTACCAGGAAATGAATGAGATCAGATTTCCAGAAATCTGTTTTCTTTAAAAAACAAAAAACTGTTTTGCAAAATAAGCTGCAATTTCATGAGTTAAATCTGAGTGTACACAAAATACAAAACAAGGGCCTAGCCTTGAACTTGCTCATTCGGTCATCAAATATTTACACAGTACCTACCATGCGCCAAGCACCACCCTAGAAACTTAGGCAATAACACCAAACAAAGCAAAGTCCTTAACTGCTAGATAGTTTTGAATTCCTTGCAACTAATGGCACCAAGAACACAGTAGGTACCAAAAAATGTGAGAGAAAAAAATACATGTGATGAAGTTAGGTGTGTAAATATAACCTAAGAGGCTTGTCACTAGAAAAGTTGCTTGTATACAGATGAAATAAAAACATTTGGGACCTTTGCAAAGACTTGACTAAACATCCCCTGTTAAATCTGTCCCATGAGAATAGAAAATGGGCCCCAAAGCAGAAAGCCCTATTCCAAAACTGCGAAATAAGACCCATCTGCCTCTATCATCAGAGAAATAAACCTGAAACAGATGAAAACCAGGCAAATAAATCTCTGATTTGAAAAACAAATAACCCCCCCAAGTGTAAAACCTGCTTTTCATCAATCAAATAAATCAGGAAAGGGCAGCATTTCTAGGCCATTACCCGTAGGTCTCATGGCACTTACAGAATGGCTTTCCTAATTAATCTAATCATCGCTTCTGTTCCGCGGGGTGGTAGCTGCCTAATTACCCAACTCAAAAATGTTCACCCAACCCCCATGCCAAGCCCTCCACAGTCCTGTTTTCTTTTACTCAAGCCATTTTCCCACAAGACTTAATGACACCATCACATGTAAAAACAAAGTATTGATTTGGGGAGTGTGGAAGAGACCCTTGCAAAGCTTTGGAACATTTTTTCCTTAGAAAGTGTTAAGGAGCATAGGCAAAAAGACTCAGGAAAATAGCTGTGGTTTCCGAAATTCTCTCAATTATCACTTAAAAAAATCTGTGTCAAGAAAATGACACAGAACAAAAATTCTTGCCCTAGAATAAGAGTGCTGGTTGGGATGCAGCCTGCCATTCTGGCCTGGGGGCTTCAAAAGTGTCTGCAAGCCAAGGCCAAGTACACCATGTGACTGTCACCGTGTTTTACTACTGGAGGAGAACTCCAGGGAAGGGTGGCGTGAGTTCTGTCTTTCTTTTCCAGACTGCCTCTATGCAATTCCTCCTGTCTTAAAAATGCTCTTAGGAAGAAATAAAAGCATGTCAGTGATAGCAAGAACCATGCATGTAAAAACAGAGTCAAGGGCTGAGTCTGAGTAACCAGCACCCAAGGAGCATCTCCTGTGCACTCACTAGGGACTGTGCGATGTTCCAGAAGCAATTTTTTGTTCTACAGCCACGTGTTGAAATTTACTTTACCCTATTACCTCAGATAGGGGCTGCTGAGTCACTGGCCTGATTTCTTCTGGTTTCAGCCCCTTTTCATGGAGACTTCGGGATGAGCTTTTTTGGACAGGGGAAAAAAGGAAACAGAAGGTACAGAGAGGTTGAAGCATCCAAGGTGGGCGTAGAGGCCACCCAAAGAAGATACAGGTAGTGATTCGGTGTTTTGTTTTATTTTGAATATCTAGAAGAACAGCAGAGAAAAAAGATACACAAAGTTTAGGCAGCAAAAAAATTACCCACAAGAACAAGTATAGGTTAGATGATTTAACGAGAATTCCAGGGATTAGGGCACCTCCCGGCTCTGTTAATAAATTAGGGCAAATTCTTCCAGCTCTGAGATCTAATCCCACTTTCTATGTTCATAGAAATATCTTTTTCTTATATAAATTATATCACTTTAAACAAGTTTAAAAACTAAGGACAAATACCCTGACAAAGAAGGTTTTGTTCCTTTAAGCCTCCTCTCTAGGCCCACCCTGGGCGGGGGTTTAGGACCCACTATCCCCCATACACATCCACACCAGTGCCTATCACATGTGCTAGAACCAGTGGTGAAGAAAGATGAAATCCTACCTCATCAGTGTTTGAAGAAGTTTATAGTCTACGGGGAAAGAGCCAACTAGCACAAACCAATATCTAACAAGAAGGCTGAATTTCAATACACGGCGACTCCATGAATCCTGTTAATTGAGACAGAAGTCTATGTCATGCTCCCTCTCCTGACAGCCCATCAGTCATCAGATTCTGTAGATCCATATAAAACGCTGCTCATCTACTTTGCCACCAGTCTGATCACCATGGCCACCATCCCTACCCAAGAAACCTGAATTCCCATTCACCAGCCCCCTGCTTTCTTCCGGCCCCCTCTATTCCACTCTCCACACTATATAGAGAGTGATCATTTTAAAAGGCTAAACTGCTTAAACCCCTTGATGACTTTCCATTTTCATAGGATGAAATCTACAAGTTCCTGAGTGACCAGGCCTGAGTTTTCCTTTGCAAGCCTGTTCCCTCCACCCTCCCGCCCCCACCGCCTTTGCTCCTGTGTCTCAGCCCTGGGTTTGTTTCATCCTTTATATGCTAAAGCCTATGCTTATATGCTTCTGCCTATGCTCTTTCCTGCCCGT
Source organism: Arctocebus calabarensis (assembly GCA_963573935.1). Lineage (NCBI taxonomy): Eukaryota > Metazoa > Chordata > Mammalia > Primates > Lorisidae > Arctocebus > Arctocebus calabarensis. Next base: position 17,186 of record CAUYON010179740.1, read on the forward strand.
GGCCTTTGTGCTAGCAAGTCTTCTGTAGGACATATGCTTCCTCTGGCCTGCCCCATTTCATCTGCCACAGACATCTGTTGTTTCAGCCTGCCCAGCGCTCTTTCTTCTGGCAACAGAACATTTCTTTTCTTCTTTAAATCGTTCTTCCTTCATTCTCACTCCACGTGGCTTGCCTGAAACTGACAATGTTCCTCCATCCCCACTCAGGGCCACACATGTGGGCATAGGACTCAGGCCTAGCAAAGGTATCCTGTGCTCTTGGTCACAGGGGTACACAAAATTCAAACCAGTCCTATCAGGATTAATCCCAGGGACTTTGCTGGAAATACTGGGTACAGGAGTGCTATGGAGTCAGATGTTGAGTGAGGGGACTGTATACCAAGTAAAGGCTATGCCACAGCAGAAAGTGAAAAAAAAAAAAAGAAGGTTTGTGTACTGGCTTTACTCCCCTCTAATCCAGTCAGGTGACAGGTGACAACTGTTTCTGGTACATCTGTATCAGGATAAAGAAGAAAAGATAAAAGACAAAGACTCAAGTCTGTAATCCTAGGTCAGCTAAATGTGAACTACAAGGTCTTAAGTAAGTCAAGTTGTAGCTCTCAGTTTCCTTACCTGAATGTCAAAGGAGAACTAAGTATTGTCTTTTCTTTTTTCTTTTCTTTTTTTTTTTTTTTTTTGCAATTTTTGGCCAGGGCCAGGTTTGAACCCACCACCAGTATATGGGGCTGGTGCCCTACTTCTTTGAGCCACAGGCACCACCCCAAGAACTAAGTATTTTCTAAGGACCATTTCAGTTCTGACTCTCCGTATAAAAGTGTAACCAAATAATGGCCACCATCAAGCCAGCCCTAACTAGAATCATTTAAAAGCTGTAAAACCACAGCCCAATTCATAATTGCTAAGTCATGGAAGAAGCTCAAATGCCCATTGACCCATGAATGGATTAATAAATTGTGGTACATGTATACCATGTAATACTATGCAGCCTTAAAGAAAGATGGAGACTTTACCTCTTTCATGTTTACATGGATGGAGCTGGAACATATTCTTCTTAGCAAAGTATCTCAAGAATGAAAGAAAAAGTATCCAATGTACTCAGCCCTACTATGAAGCTAATTTA
>CAUYON010179743.1:0-23534 GCA_963573935.1 Arctocebus calabarensis
TTCACACCTGGCCTCAGCTGAAATGCGAAACAGAAAAATAGCCAGGCATTGTGGCGGGTGCCTGTAGTCCCAGCTACTCAGGAGGCTGAGGAAAGAGAATTGCCTAAGCCCAGGAGTTGGAGGTTGCTGTGAGCTGTGTGACGCCATAGCACTCAACCGAGGGTGATAAAATAAGACTCTCTACAAAAAAAAAAAAATAAAATAAGAAGTTAACTGATGACTTCATACTGAGCCTCAGAGTCAAAGCGTTCTATAATAGACATACTCTTATTTGCCAATGTGAATGTTGCTTTCTTTGCATTATTATTAATATTGCTTAATATTTCAATGCAGTAATCGCCTATTTTCTTTTCTGGATATATTTATCTTCGTTCATTCTTTATGAGTTTTTGTTTCTAGTCCTTATCTTAAATATTGTTATTGTTATTAAAAAAATGCATCTAAAAAAAATAGCTGGGCATGGTGGTGTTCACTTGTAGTCCCAACTACTTGGGAGGCTGAGGCAAAAAGATCTTTTGAGCCCAAGAATCTGAGGTTGCTGTGAGCTCTGACACCACAGCTGTCTACCCAGCAGGGCAACAAAGTGAGACTCTGTCTCAAAAAAAAAAAACAAACCTTCTCTCTCATACAGGCTAGGAAAGTTCAGTCTCTTTAGAACACTTATGTTACCCTGGGCCTATTTATATTACTGATTCTACCCTTCACTTGGGCTTCTTGAAGATAGAGTTTGTATGATACTTACCTCTGATCTCTAGAGCTGTAACATAGTATCTAGTAGGTGTTGACTGTGACTAAATAAAAGCTTCAAACAAAATAGAATAGGATTGGCTTACCATGTTGAGACTGTTTCCTAAAGGTAATTGCCAAAGAAAGGCCTTGTCTCCATAGTCTAGGCTTTACATACTGTTGTCATGGCCTGGTTGATGGATCTGCAAAGCCTGTTGAATGAGCAGGCTGAAGATGTGGAGATGCTTGCAGTATTTCTGGTGAGAGGATTGAAGAAAGACACAGCAACAAGAATTAGTACCTGTTCTGCACTGGGTACCGTTGAGGAAAGGCAGGAAGTTGCAGGGATCCATAAGCTAGAGTTCCATATGGACAGATATGCACAGATAACATAAAATAATATTACTATGTGCCATAAGAGTTTTGTTGTTGTTGTTGTTGTTGTTATTTTTATTGAGACAGAGTCTTACTTGTTACCCTCAGTAGAGTGCTGTAGCATCACAATTCACAGCAGCCTCAAACCGTTGGGCTCAAGTGATTCTCTTGCCTGAGCCTCCCAAGTAACTGAGACTACAGGCGCCCACCACAATGCCAATCCCTTTTTTAGAGACGAGGTCTCATTCTTGCTCGGGCTGGTCTCAAACTCCTGAGCTCAGGCAATGCACCTGCCTTGGCCTCCCAAAGTATTAGGATTACAGGCGTGAGCCACCATGCCCAGCCCAAGAGTTTAAACCATTTGGGGAGTTCAGAAAAGAAATGTTTTCTAATCTGGATGACTAGGGAGGGCCTTTTGTTTGTTTGTTTTTCTTTTTTGGTTGGAGGTATAGTAAGTAGTTTTAAAAGATGGATGAGATTTCAAGAAACTGGTAGAGACAAACTGCTGACAACTATAGGTCTACATAGTATAAAAATGGAAGATTAGTCTGGGGAAAGGGGTAGGAGCCAGAATTTGGGCCTAATTCCTTAGGAATGTTAATGGAATTTGCACACAATTCAATTTTTACCACAGTGAGTTTTATTCCCCTAGGACACTTATGCAGAATACCATGGGTCAAGCAAGATTACTATTTTCAAAACTATATTGTACAGTCTGCCCCTTACTCAGGAGCTGTTTATGTAGACTTAAGTTTTTAGTTTCTCATATTTTTTCTTCTCCTTCCTGTTACCTGCCTACAGATAATTTTTATTTTCATTAGCACTTCTATCAGAGTCAAAATCACTTGAATCTGTCTTGCCTACCTTTTAGCAGCTCTATAGAAGATCTAGTAGAGCTCAGTGCCTGTAGCTCAAGAGGCTAAGGCACTAGCCACATACACCAGAACTGGCGGGTTCAAACCCAGCCCAGGCCCACCAAACAACAATGACAACTACAACCAAAAAATAGCCAGGTGTTGTAGTGGACGCCTACAGTCCCAGCTACTTGTTAGGCTGAGGCAAGAGAATCACTTAAGCCCAGGAGTTGGAGGTTGCTGTGAGCTGTGATGGCACAGCGCTCTACGCAGGGCGACAGCTTGAGGCTCTGTCTCAAAAAAGAAAACAAAAAAAGAAGATCTAGTAGAAAGGTAGTATGAAATTATGGACTTACTATATGAGAAAATAATCTCTTCCACTGATAAATAGCTAATTAATGTAATTTGGACTATAAAGATAGAATCAAACTTAGCAGAAAGTATGTAATAATTATATTGGTAAGATAAATATTTTTAAAGACACTCCAAATTATTTCTGGCACCCCCAGATGTTTGAGTATTTATTACTTGTTGTATGTTCATGAATTCAGGAATCATATCTGTGTGTCTTGCTAACTATTGTATCCCTAGTTTGTCCTTACCATGTAAACGTTTAATAAATATTTGGTAAATAAATTAAGTATAGTTGTTGGCACATCCTTGAATATACATTTTTATATATATATGTAATATGTGATGCATATAAAAATACCTACAGTTTCATGGATAACAACAGAAAACATGAGAAATGAAAGACAGTTTGTACTTACATCAGAGTGTCTTCAGATATGCCAGTTCCCCAAGCCTTAATTCTCTTAGGGTGACATGAAAAAGACAGAATGACACCTCAGTAAGGTTTTTTACAAGAGAGGGACCCTGAATTAGGGTAACTTAAATTTTTTGTAATGGTCAATAAGCCTGCCTGCTGTTTTCTCTGTAGAGAGGCACTATCTCTGCCATCCATGGCTATACATATATCCTTGAAAACATGGTCTAGGAAAAAGACAGTCAATGGATGACTTTATCATAAGGTATATGAAAATATGATAGACACATAGAATTATCTCCTAACAGACAGGTTGTAAACATCCTGCAGGCCAAATCTAGCCCAACACTTATTTTTGTAAATAAAATTTTATTAAAACACAGACCCACTCATTTACATATTGTTTATTTGGTGCTGTGGTCAAAGTCGAGTAGTTGCAATAGAGACTATATGGCAAATAAAACCTAAAGTATTTGCTGTATAACCCTTTACAGAAAAAGTTTACTGGCCACTGATCTAGACGAAACATCTGATATTATGATAAGGTTTTGTAAAATCTATTAAGCCTGCTTTTTGTTCTAGAAACAAAGCCTCTTGTCTACCTTGTACAGCTCTATAGAAGATCTGGTAACATTATAAAATATTTAAAAATTATTCTCTAATCCTTACTGACTTCCTCCCAATTATTGAGAGTTGCCTATCTGTCCTATAGTTCTCTCAAGTTAGTAAGAAGCTATTATTAATAAGTATCACATATTTAACTTATTAGCTTTAAAAATAATCATGTAACACATTATCACACTGTTAAATATTTGGTTTATAAACATTGCTATTTTGTTAGGTTTCATATTTTTGAAAACCTACCATAATCAAGAAGCTAAAATATGGGAGTCACAGTATAATGAGGTAAAAAATGCTTCCTGGTTCAGGAATCCGAGTGCCCATTCTACAATTTATTATCATTGAGACTATTGGCAAGTTGTTTAGCCCTCCTGAGCTTTATTTTCCTGATCTGTAAATTGAATACACTCTTACTAAAATTTGCAGATTTACCACTAAAATTGAATAAAATAATGTAAATCTTCAGACATAGTAACACTTTAAAATATTATTTTTCTTCCTAAAATATAAGCTTCAGAAAGTAAATCTTATATTTCTATATCTCTTTAGAGATGGAAAGAGCCTGAATAATCTTATCCCATCTTTTTTTTTTTTTTTAAGACAGAGTCTCAAGCTGTTGCCCTGGGTGGAGTGCCGTGGCAGCACAGCTCCCAGCAACCTCAAACTCTTTGGGCCTAAGCGATTCTCTTGCCTCAGGCTTGCAAGTAGCTGGGTCTCTCTTGCCTCAACCTCCCAAGTAGCTGGGACTATCGGCATCCACCACAATGCCTGGCTGTTTTGTTGTTGTTGTTGTTGCAGTTGTCATTGTTGTTTTAGCTGGCCTGGGCTAGGTTCAAACCCACCAGCCTCAGTGTATGTGGCCGGCTCCCTACCCACTGAGACTCGGTCACAGCCTTATCCCATCTTTTAAAAATTTTTATGGATAAGGAAACTGTGGCTCAGCTCAGTTAGGTGACTTGAGCTTAAGGTAACAAAACTATTTAACAATTAAATTTAGATTACAATTAAGCTCTTTCAGATTCCCAATTATTATCTTTGTAATATACTATGTATTTGACTATGTTTGGTGCAAATGTATAAAATACCTAACAGAGAATGCACTAAAACACAATATAAGTTTAGGGTTTGTATTCTCATTGAAAAAAAACAACAAATTAGTGAAGTTGCTTCTGCTCTAAGTTGTGACTCAGAAGTTCTTAATATATTTTTATTATTTCTCTTTAGGAAAAAATATTACCGTGAAAGATGTCATACTACACACCTGCATTTGCTTGAAACCTGGTAGCTTGATAAATTGATAAGATAACTCTCGGTCATATGTTAAGTTTTTTGAAAAACCAACCCAAACATAGTTCCTAATAAAAGAATGTTACACATTTCCTTTAAAGTCTAAAAAGTATTTCTCAGGGCTCTTAAATTACCATATTCTGATACCAAGGGAAAATAAAATCTGGACTCAGAGTCTTGTTTGTACTTAGAGGGTTTTCCGGACAGGAAGGCAGTCTTGATGCAATACAGTAAGCCACAATACTAGTGGGGCATTACAGGTGAAAAATCTGCAGCTGTACCCCTTCACCACAATGTATTACAACTGTATGCTGAAATATTTCCTGTACAGAAATAGGGTTTGGTTAACTTTGTCTCCCAAGAGTAGATCACATTAAAATGTTATAAAATCATGATTTCCTGCATTTGAATACTTGTGGTTTCTCAACTGGTTCCAATAATATAAGAGTTTGGAGGGGTTTTGTATGACTTCTATTAGTTGAAGATATATAGAGGCTTTTCTTTTCCTTCTTCAAAATCAACTAAAATCAACTAAAAGTCAGATATATGTAAAAAGAAATAATATTATAAGCTAAAATGTTTGAGATTGCAAACATATTTGTTTTCTATCTAATTATTGGTGGAGTTTTTAAAATGAAGAGAAACATAACCAAATTCCATTATCATAGTACATTTTATTTTTAATTATTAATTATTGAACAGTATCTCTACTCAGTTTGCATTTGCTCTGTGTGATGAATGCATCTCCTATTGTAAATTATAAAGAAATATTTTCTATGTTTAAAAGGATAGTTGAACTCTGACACATTCATAAATAGAAACCTCTTATTGCATAGAGTCAAAGCTGGGGTGTTTTTTAGTTTATTAAGGTTTTAATGTTAGTGTTGCTGTCCATTCATCCCTATTTCAACATATACACTGTCTCTTTCAGTCACTAAACATGTATATTTTATGCTCAGACCTCATTTTTATTTATTATTTGTTTATTTTAAGACAGAGTCTCACTCTGTTGCCCTGGGTAGAGTGTCCGTGAAAGATGTCATATTACACACCTGCATTTGGTGTCATAGCTAACAGCAACCTCAAACTCTTGGGCTTAAATAATCCTTTTACCATGTAGCTGGGACTATAGGCCTGCTCCATCATGCCCAGTTAATTTTTCCATTTTTAGTAGAGGCAGATTCTCACTCTTGCTCAGTCTGGTCTCAAACTCCTGAGTTCAAGCAATCCACTTGCCTTGGCCTCCCACAGTGCTAAGATTACAGGCATGAGCCACTGTACCCAGTCCCACTTTTTATTTTTTAACTCTCTACTTACTGTCTTCCAGTTATCATATCTATTATTTGTTCCAGATTTTTTAAGAAATCTATGTGTAATCATTAATTGACCACTCAGCTAAACAAGTGAAGACCTCGTTGACAACACAAACTTTAGAAAATTGGTTCCTAAATATCATTAAACAAATAATTACAACATATGGCATTGATAGTAATCCCTGGTGAAGGGAAAGAATCTGATTTTTATAGGTGCTGTTGTTTGTTGATAATATAATACAGTTAATGCTTTTTATAACAAAATTTTATATCATTTAAAATGTCAAACTATCAATAGAAAAATTGTAAGATGTAAAATATACAAAGAAATAAGAAAGTATGGCCTCTATATAGGGAAAAATCAATCAACAGAGACTGTTCCTAAGAAAACTCAGATGTTGGATTCATTAGGCAAACATTTTTAAGTTCACCTATTTTAAATGTATCTAAAGAACTAAAGAAAGCCATGTCTAAAGAAATAAAGGGAAGTATGAGAATGATGTTTCACCAAATAGAGAATATTAACAAAGAAAAACCATTTTTAAACACAAATCGAAATTCCAGAGTTGAGATGTATAATAGCGGAACTGGAAAAATCACTAGAGGAACTCAAAATGGATTTGAACAAACAGAAGAGAGAATTGGAAGACGGGTCAGCTGAGATCATCCAGTGTGAAGAAAAGAGAGAAAAACAAAGAAAAATGAACAGAGCCTCAGAGACAAGTGGTACAACATATCAAGTGTGCCTGGTAGTATATGCATCAGGGGAGTCCCAGAAGGAGAGTAGGAAAAGTAGAAGAAAGAATGATTTCACACTTCCCAAATTTAATGACAAACATTAATCTATACATCTAAGAATCTCAATGAACTCGAAGTAGATTGAACGTGAAGATATCTGTGCCTAGACACAAACTGTCAAAAGATAAAGAATATTGGCAGTAACAAGATAGAAGTAATTCATCACGTATAAGGGATATTCATTCATTAAGATTGTCAACTGATTTCTTATCAAAATCCACAGAAGCCAGAAGGCAGTGAGGTGACATATTCAAGGGAGAAAGAAGACTGCTAATGAGAAAAACCCTGGCAAATAAAGGAACTTATAAATGACAGGGATAAATGGCAAAAATTAAAACATATTTTCCATTTACATTACTTCTTAAGAATCCACTCTAAAGAAACTGGAACTGGAAATTGTAAAAGGACTCATTGTGAGGTCTTTTTTTCTTCTTTAATCTAAAAATACAGGATTTACAGCCCAGGGATTTGCCACTTACTAAATGTGTAATCTTTAGCAGGTCGCTTAATTTCTCTGAGACACAATTATCTGTAAAGTAGGAGTATTTCCCTCACTAAGATAGTATGTAAGAAAAAAAATCTGTAAATCTATAAGTTTTAAATCTGTAATCTATAAGTTTTAATCAAAAGTTAGTTTCTTCTACCAGAGTAGACATCACTGTTAACTGCTACTAATAGAAACACAGATGATTAAGAGGCAGCTGTTCTTCCCTAAGCTATGATCACCTAGTGACTTGGCATCCTCAGAAATCTAGAAATATGATGAAAGGAATGACAGAGATGTAACCAGGCTATAATAACTGAGTCCAGAATGAAAGTTGTGGCTTGGTATTCACTAACCAATCCTGCAGTCATCTACCCTGGCTCTGTTTCAACATAATATAAAGGAGAGGACAATTGAAGCAGGCTAATAGGATATATCAGTTCTTAGACCTCCCTTCTCTTTCACTCTTTATTATGCACATATACACATATATATGGGAGACAGTGCTTCTGTATCCTTTGCCTAGGTTGATTCATGTGACTGAGTGGGTAACGGCCTAGCTTCAGCAACCCCTTGCACAAAGAAATCAGAGCTATCATCCATGAGGACAGATGGGCAGTCATAATGCTGCTAATAGTTTTGGCAGTACTATTAAGTAATAAAAACAAATTAGGTGCCAAAATATTCTTTGTACCAAAAATATTTTTAAATGGCCAACACACATGCAGGTCTTCCCAAATTAGCCATCAAATGGAAACAAATTGTGGAATAACATTTTAAATGCAAAAATACATGTGTTTTTACCAACTGGCAGATATACAACCTAAAATATATTCATATGCAAAGACCTCATATGCTTATGGTACAGTTTATTATGTATGGCTGGCTAATTTTTTAGGTCCTGTCAAATAATGGATAGGAAAACAAAATGTAATAAAAAATATATAATCTTGACAGTCATTTGAAATGTACCATGTGTAACATGTGGAATGTTTTCCAGTGAAACCAATTTACTTGTTCCCACTTCCCATGACTCAGTACTAGATACTTAGGCTTTCTAAACTATTTTTTGGCAACCAATCTTTCTTGGAATAGTCATCTTTCCTTCAAGATATTCAATACAGACATTAATAACAAATCCTCAGTTATAGATATGTAACTAAAGACCATTCATGTCATCTCTTTCAAACTTAAAAGCATGCAATAAAGTTATTTTAAATAGATCCCACAAAATAGAGCCCAGAGTTATTCCCTCAGAATAATTAATTGCTACCATATGAAGCAGTAAACACAATATGACCTCATCAGATTTTTAGTTTAATTATGTCACTACTAACCTTGAGATTACTAACTACTAACTGAATGTCAAGTACTAATTGAAAGACAAAGATGAGTGAGTAAATGCAAAATTTGTTTAAAAAATGAGTGTGATACATGGTAGCAACATAATTTAAATAAAAGAACTAGTACATAAAACAAGACCTTTTTTAGAATAAAAGACTGTTGAAGGTAACATTGTTATCTTTTCAGCAAGCATCTTCATTCATTAATTTAAATACTACTTATTAAGCATATACCATGTATTAGACCCTGTGTTCTGAGTTTATTAGAAAAATAGCTAGAGTTCTTTAAGAATACTGGTCCAAGAACACAGGGCATACAAGCCAGGCCTCCAAAGGTAGCAGCAGGCTACTTTTAGAAGGGCAGCCAATATCCCTACCCCTCCTAAATCAGGACTTAATTTCAACACATACCTCACTTGCTCTCTTTCCTAGTCACTCCCCAATCTGCAAGGTTTTTCCCTGTGTAGGTACTGATTTGTATCTCTTTTTCAACTCTTACCAATCTCTCTCTTCCTATACCTTCCAAACCCTTCCACTGAGCCCTCAGGAACACCTGTTCTGTGATTTGTGAACTCCCCTAAACCTCAGCTTCTTCAAGCATTTCTTCTGTCTTGTTACCTTGAATGAAATCTTGCTGTCTCCTGAGACCTTACTCACCACTGCAACCCTCTGAAGTAGAGGCTATATATTCCCTCCCATCCTTTTACCTCAAGGACAGGAAGGGAAGTGTTCTCCTTGCTCACCAATGCCACCTGCCTGTGCTCTGCTATCCTCCTGTAAAATTGCCTTTCTTCTTTAAAACTCATTCCAAGTAAATATATCATCCTCACCCCTGTGGTTGTTGTTGTCTACCAACGTTGTGGCTTCTCTCTCATTCATACAGATCTGTGGCTCATAGTTTCCGGCCTTTTTCTTCACTGCCATCAATATTTATGATCTTGTCTCCACTCTACCTAACTAGCCATTCCCACACAAGCCCTGAGTCTTGTTGTCATATAAAACTGCTCTTCCTCCTAAACCATTTATTCTCGCATCCTGATCTCCCTTGTAGCCTCTCATCCTCACCAGCATATTGCTTACTCACAATCCTCATTGCAGTCATTCATTGAACTACATGTTAACCTCTTCTCTGATTTCTCCCTATCCATCAGCTCGCTATGTGTGTGTATAATTTTTTTTTTGTAGAGATGGAGTCTTACTCTGTTCCCCAGGTTGGAGTGTAATGTCAAAATCATAGCTCATTGCAACCCTAAACTCCTAGGCTCAAGCAATCCTCCTACCTCAGCCTCTCAAGTATGGGGTTACAGGTGCATGCTACTATACCTGGCTAATTTATTCTAAAATTTTTTACAGAGAGAAAATTTTTTTTTAATTTCTCACCATATTGCCTGCGCTGGTCTCATTCCTGGCCTCAAGTGAGCCTCCTGCCTTAACCTCCTTAGTACCTCATTGATATTCTCTTTTAACAAGTTAACTTTCTAAATTCATCATTTAAAACACTCCTGTGGGCTTGGCACCTGTGGCTCAAGCGACTAAGGCACCACCCACATACACCTGAGCTGGCGGGTTTGAATCTAACCCAGGCCCACCAAACAACAATGATGGCTGCAACCAAAAAATAGCCAGACGTTGTGGCGGCCGCCTGTAGTCCCAGCTACTTGGGAGGCGGAGGCAGGAGAATCACTTGAGCCCAGAAGTTGGAGGTTGCTGTGAGCCGTGATGCTATAGCCTCTACCCAGGGCGACAGCTTTAGGCTCTGTCTCAAAAAAAAAAAAAAAAAAACACTCCTGTGCAAGTAAATAAGCTGAACTTCATGACTATCTTTCTGTTACATGCTCCCTAAAAAAGGCTAATTCTGGGTGACCCCACAGCTGCGCATAAGCAAAGTCAGCTCCCTCTTCCGTTCTCTGGGCCAGTATTTTCAGTGGATGACTCATTGGTGCCTCTACTTCAGCTTTTCTAAAAATGAATTCATTATCTCCTCTCCTGTACCCCACACATAACCCAAATCAGTCTTACCTATCCCAGTAAATGACATCAGCCTCCACGTGATTGCTTAGGCAAACAACCTGGGAGTACCTTTGATAATCTCCTCTCACTTCTCATGCATAGTCATTGAACAAGACTTAATTAATTGTTATGTCCCAAGAATCTCCCACATGCCACTCCAGTGCCACTAACCATACTCTTAGCCTACCAACATTTTAGCCCTCCTAACTTGTCTTAGGAGGTAACAGGAATCCCCACTTGGTCCTTTTTAATCCATTTTCTATAGTATACAGAATCTTTGAAAAATATATATTTGACTACATTACTTTTTTGCTTAAAACTCTTCAAAGATATTCCATTGACATTAAGAGAAAGTCCAAAATACTTAATTTGGCCTAAAAACAACATAGGTTTTATTATCCTCACTTCACAGATGAAGGAACTGAGTTTCAGAATCATTAAATAAGTTGTCCAAAGTCACAGAGTAGTGATTTAAGTGGCAGGGACAGGATTTTATTTTGAGTATGATGCAAATGAGATTTTATTTTAATATGGAGAAATAAGATAAGGATATCTATATGGTTTTCCTTTTGTAAATGCATGGCTCAATACATTTTTTAATAGAATTGCTTTTCAAATACTAATACAAATACTAAATACTCAGTACCATTATTAGCTTTTGTTTTGAAGTTTTGAAGACAAATACAGTTGGCCTTTCCTATCTGTGGATTCAAGCAATCGTGGTTTGAAAATATTCAAGAAAAAAATTTGATCTGTACAAACATATATAAACTTCTTTTTCTTGTCATTATTTTCTACATAATACAGTATAACAATTATTTACATAGCATTTACATTATGTTAGGTATAATTTAGAGGTGATTTAAAGCATACAGGAAGATGTGCATAGGTTATGTACAAATTCTATGCCATTTTATATCAGAGACTTCAGCAACAGATTTGGTGTTTACAGGAGGTTTTGAAACCAATGTGCCAAAGATACCAGGGGACAACTGTACATTCTTATAATGGAAAAAAGGAAAAGTATGTGGATTTTCTTAAATGGATTTATATGCACAAAATTTAACTTTTTTAAAGGGGGTTCATTTGGTGTGAATTTATTATTAGTACCCCTTTATTAACTGAAGAAAATAGGGTATATAAAGGAAAATCCTGACAAACACATCACTGACATATTTTGGGATTTATTTTTATAGTAGTTTTCTATTGTTTTCTGAATTTCCAGAGTAGCTCAGAATGTTCTAATTGTAATATGCAACCACAGAGCCAGCCTCACACAAGTTGTGAATTAAATAAAGTTTTTCTTTGGCATTCTTCCACATCTTTTATTTTGAACTCCCACAATTCCTCCTTCCCTAAGCCCTACTGTTGGTACATTCCACTTACATTGTCCCTAAATTGCCTAATGGCTTCCCACAATGGTTCCCAGATTCTACTGCTTTAAATTATGGACCTACTCCAACTCTTCTCTTGTACTTCAAAACTTACTAGTACTTTTCCTTAAAGTCTTACTCTGCTTTCCAAAGTGGCAGCTAATGTTCATAAGCTATTATATACTTGTATTAATTTTAATTAACTTCTATAGATAATGACAGAAACATGTATTCTTTACCCTATTTTTCTGTGTGAGCTCTTCACCAAGAAGATTATATTGAACTTTACATTCCATTATTTGTATTACAAAAAACAATAGGTATATTAATACCCTTTTTCTAAACTCATTTGCCCTTCTCCACTGAGATTTTTATGTCTTTCTAGGGGTTTAGATGCCACTTCCCACATCCTGCATGAAAAGTGTAAATAATTAAATAGCTAAATAGCTAACATTTTTTCTTTTTTTTATTGTTGGTGATTCATTGAGGGTACAAGAAACCAGGTTACACTGATTGCATTTGTTAGGTAAACTCCCTCTTACAATCGTGTTTTGCCCCCAAAAGGTGTGGCACACACCAAGACCCCCCCTCCCTCGCTCCTTCCCTCTCTCTGCTCGTCCTTTCCCCTCCCCTCCCTCATTCTTTCTCTCTCTGCTCTCCCCTTTCCCCACCCTACCCGTGTCATTAATTGTCCTCATATCAAAATTGAATACATGAGATTCATGCTTCTCCATTCTTGCGATAAATAGCTAATAACATTTCTTAAGCTCTTACTATTAAGTCAAATACTTTGTCTCAAATCCAACACTCTGAGGTTTATAATTTCATCTTCTTTCCATCATCTTTGAGGAGAATCTTTAATGTGCCAGAGATGGGCTGAATCACCCAGTATGTGTATATTCATTCATTCATTCATAAATAATGTATTCATTCATTCAGCAGCTCTTTTTGAATATTTGGTGTATGCACTATGCCAGATGCTGTGAAAATGCAAAGCCTAGCGAAATGAAAATCATTCCTTCAAAGAATGTGTCCACCAGAGAAGATATCATGTATAGAAATATTAATAACTGTAGCATGAGTTATACAGTGGTATAACTATGTTATAAGAACTATGAAAGAGATTCCATTTTTAAAAAGTTATTGGTCTTCAGGACAAGGAAACAATTTTTTCATCTGGGAAGGTGAAAAGATTCACAGACAGGTGGCATTTAATTTGGTATTGATAGATGGAAAGGATTTTGACATGAGACAGTGAGAAAGTAGGGGGCATACAGGTATTTTAGGTCGAGAGAAAATATGAGAACAATGAGCCAGAAAAGGGAAGTTAGAGAAAATTATGTTATGGAAAGCAGGAAGAGAATTTCAAGAAGCTAAAAGTGGAAGGTGATGGATATGTTACTTATCACTGTCCAGAACATGTGCCTCTGCTTCATTACACCTGGTCTTGTCTGCATAGCCATTTTGTTCTCCCTTCTTCCATCTAGCATCTCCCCCATACATGGATGTCAAGTCACTGGTTAAAGGAAAGAAAAGAAACCTTGTTATAGGTAGGGGTAACATTTATTACTATTGAAAGATTAAGGATCACTTATTCAGGAAAGAAAAGTTAAGGAGGAATCTATTCATTCCAGAAGCTTTTTTGAGATCTTATGTCCCCAAATCTATTAGATGCTAAGAATATTTTTTAAAATAGAGTGCCATTTCTGCCCTCCGGGATCTTAGACTCCATTGAAGGAGACAAACATAAATGAGTAATTTCAAAGAATAAGTTCTATGATAGAATAGTATACTAGGTCTAGTGATGACACAAGAGTGGCAGTGATCAGTTGTGAGGGCAGTAATTAGGAAATGCTTTCAACAGGGAAACACATCTGACCCCAGTCGTTTTTTTTTTTTTTTTAGACAAATAGGACCGACCCACATGTTCTTATTTTAAAACACAGTATTTTTAATTTAATATGTAACATCTAGGATGTCTTTTGTGTTGGTATGTATAGATATTCCTTATTCATTTATTCATAGGAATCCATTCTGTAGATAAGTATGTTATGTTTAACCAATCTTATGCTGATAAATATTTGAATTGTTTTCCCTTCTCTTGCTAATACATGCAAGACTGAGGTAAATATACAAGTGTATATATACATACATATATGTGCATATAAATATATTGGTGCATGTGCACACACACACATTCTTCTACTGTAATCTCTTTAAAACCAATTCTTAGAAGTATATTTCCTGGGTAAAAAATATAAGCATTTAGTAGGTATTGCCAAATTACTCTCCAAAAATACCATGCAGGAATTTTTTTTCCCATACCTAACAGCAATTGGAACTGTCAATCTTTTTTAACTGCCATGTTAATTAAGTTGAAATATTATATGATTGCTTGAATTTGCCTTTTTTTGTTAATAAAATTTGAATATTATTTCATGTTTACGGATTGGATATACTTCTTCTGTGTACTAATTGCTGTCAAGGATTGGGATTTTACCCCATGCAAAATAACAGGTTATCCTAATAGTATTTTATGTATTCTGGCAAAAGACATAAGACTCCTGGGTCAGAAACAAAGAATTTTATTGCTTGTGCCACAATAAGCAGCGTGAGTGTCATATTTGCATTGGTTCTCCTTGCCCCGAGTCTTACTAGGGCAATGCAGAAGGTTACCAGGGAGATGCTATGCTTGTGGTAGATATTTGGCATAACTGAGGTCCGTGTAAGTTGTTGAATGTACCTTTTTTTCTCTTTCAGAGCAAATTTGCTCTTTTTTTATATGCTTACTAATCATTTTCTCATTGATTTGTGAGAGCTGTCTGCTATCAGAACAAATATCCCTTGGTCTGCCTTATCTTAGTTTGGTTTTTGAAATTTGTTTTTACCATAGTTTTCATGCTGTACATTAGAAAAAGCTGCCCTATTATATCATTTTTTAAAATATTAACAGATTGTTTTTCTCTCTTCCTTTCACTTTTTAGCCTTTAACATTTTGATTCTTTTAGAATTTGCTTTTGTGTAAAGAATGATGTAGGAACACACTTTGGTTACCAAATGACTAGTCAGGTCTTAAAACTTCATTTTCTGTCTTCCCCTGTTTAGTTGAAATGGCACCTTTGTCACATATTAAAATTTCATCTATACTTACCTCTTTTTCTGTTGTTTTATTCTGTTCTTTTAATCTATTTGCATTTTATTACTTCAACTATATTTTTTAATTACTGTAGCTTTATAATTATACTTAACACCTTGTAGAATTTGTTCCTCATTATTTATTTTTATTTAAAAGAAACTGTAGCTGTTTTCACACATTATTACAGAGTCTTTTAAAATAAATAGGATGAATATATAGTAATTATGAAAAGAAATTTTTAACTACTATCTTTTATAACCTTGTCTTACTTTAAAAGTCTTAATGTTATAACGTTTATGGCAGTTTAATTTGAATTTCAACCAAAAGAGAGTTGCATCTCTGCTTGCAACTTCTAATTTTTTTTTTAACATAGGTTCCTTGTAGTTTGGAATACTGGGACGAACTCCAGAAGGTTTTTGTTGTATTTCGAGAATTTAATCTGTCTGAAAGCAAAGTTTGTGAACTGCAGTTGCCAGATATCAATCTTGTGAATGACCAGAAGAAACTAGTATCCTCAGATCTTTGGAGAATTGTCTTGAACAGCAATCAAAATGGAGCTGATGACCAAAGGTAATTCAGTAAAAGATAAGATAGTGGCATTATGCTAGGAAGCAATATTCAAGCCATTTCTTATCTAGTGACCCCTCAGCTGTATCTCAGCTGTCTAGCAGCAACATCTGTCCAGACTACAGATAAGAACCATGAGGAAAAACAAAATCTGGTGTTTCAAAATATGAGTGCTAACAATCCTTGTGTTTTATTCATAAGATACCTCTGTGACTCCTGAAGGAAACTTTCTTAAATATAAAAAGAAAAAGAGTGCAAAAAAGCAAACTAAAAAAAAATTCTTACTAGTCATCCTGAACCCAAAAATACAGAAGAAGCCATACACAATAACCATCTAATGACACTACTATAATCAATACATGTAATGATACACCTGGGGCATTGAAAGGAAAGTTACATAAAATAAATTATCTCCTTCTAAATGGTAAATTTCAGAAATATTTCCATCTTAAATGGCTTTAAAACTTTTCAAAGCTAGGTCTCCAGGTATTAGGAAACGTTGGCTTAATAACCCAAATAACTTACACCCAAAGGATTTCAGATAGCAAAATATTTATTCAGCTATAAAGTCTCTTTAGCCACAATATAGCTGTAGCCCTATAGACCAGGTATTCCAGATCATATCCCGGAACGTTCTGCCCCACACCTCCTGAAGGAGACCTGGTAGGTGGTAGAGAGGGCCAGATTATCCCCATTTTAGTGGGAATGCTTACCATTTCCATTGGCTTTTGGTAAAGAAAAATGACTTCAGCAAGTGGTTCTTCAGCATTTCTAGCTTTCATGCTTTTGGGGGCTGGCTTCCATAAAATCCAGAAGGAAGTAAACCACAGTCAATGGGACAGCTTTCTTGGATCATATTCTGTTTGTGTTCTGAGCGGCTGTGCTGTTGATGTTGATCCCTCACTTCAGTTCTCCTGACAGGCTGGCTTTATGTCATCTTCTTCCCTTCACATAGCCCCAGCCCCAACAACATTCCTACACTCACAGAAAAACACCCTCTATTCTAATACCCTGCAAATCAGTTTTTTTCTTTGCTTTACCTTTATTTTTGCCCGTATGTACACATGGTTTTACAAGGTTATAATCCTAGCATACCATTTTGTATTGTAATGTCTATTAAATATTATAAAGAACTGTGAATGCTTTTTCTTTGGAAATGTTTGTTATTTATTAATAACAATATATGTTCATTGAAGAACTTTTAGAAAATAAAATAACACCTCCAGTAATCATAGCACCCTGATGTAACTCAGTTAACCCTTAGGTCTGTAGAGTCAGTCTTTTTCACTGATGACCTTGTGTGCTTGATAATGATAATGTGTTTTATATTTCATATATTATATTTCTAGCTCATTTGGGCTCTTTAAAAGTAATTACTTTCTGAGAATATTAACTAGTAATATAGAATTAGTGAAAATAGATTAGAGGAGTAAGTAAGTACTTGATTTTACCTGTACGTAATACATCATCAAAAGGATACCCATTCTGTGTGGAATTAGCAGGTGGATAGAAGATTGTCTTTTCTAAGTTTGGGAACCTGGCCGAAATCAGGAAATCTCAGAAAACAGAGCTATGAATAAGGGAGTTGATTTTTTAAAATTAGAGTTTCATTTGTAGTATTATGTTAGTGATTTCTTGATTCTTATTGTGAAAAAATATATATTTTCATCATTGAAAGAGTATTTAGACAAGTTTATTTCCTATGAATTTGAAACATTTTTTAAAAATTATTTCAGTGAGAATCTCAGCACTGTAGAAATGTGGAACCTTTAGGGAACAGAGATTTATGCAAGCAGTCAAATTCAGGCAGATTGTCACCAAGCTTCTAACATTGTAATCGTGGATCTTTTGTCCTAAACAGGAATTTTTCAGGTAATATTTCACAATTTATTTCACTTTAAATTATTTGGGATTGATCATTATTCAGGTAGAAATTGATATTAATGAGATTAAGTCAGAAAAGTTGGTTTATCTTTCAGAAGGGACATACATAGATCAATTTCATCCAATTTCTAGAGAGAAAACCTCAATGCTTTATAATATATCAACAATTCATGCAAACAGAAAATTTTTATGGTTAGCTTTAGTATATTCTGTCACACGTATAATCTAAATCTGAAAATACTTGGCATTTTTATGCTTAGAGATTGTCTTAGCATAAGTGATAGTCTTCAGTGGTTTGAGAAGGACTGAACAGTCTGTCCATCAGACTGTTGGTCATTACAAGAAGAAAGGTCATAAAAATATGTCTCATGAAGCTTTGTATTTTAAAAAAGAAAAGCTTCTGCCTGCAATTGAGACAAAGTTGCAACAGCGAAGGGCAGCTCCTACAGTGGTAATGGCATCACTGTATATATGTCTAGAGGAAGTATTTATGTTAAAAGATCTGGGTTAAATTCCTACCCTCATTACCAAGCGCTGTTTGGCTTTGAGATACTGATGATTTCCAACCTGAAACTTGAAGGAATAAAGAGGAGTTCAAGGGATGGCAGGGAGACTTCAATGCAAGTGACTAGAGACAAACAAGTAATAAACACTTTCCACTATCTCTAACTAATGATTTGCCTCATTATATGGGTGGTAATGCTTCTGGTTTTTTGGAGGGAGCTTTTGAAGTAGAGTAAATATTGACCTTCAGACTTGGTTTCCACAATAGTATTGACCGTTGGGAGCCTTCCCCTTGTATTGGCTGCACACTGGACTGGAGGGAGGAAATACAGCCTCTCGAGCCTTGGTCAGGCTATCCATTTCAGCTGTTTATCTTTAGTCCCACCATGTATGTATTTGCCACATCCATTGCCCCTTGATAAACCCTAAATAAACCCCCTGTTTCTGTCACATTCTGACAGGAAACAGATGACAGTGCAGACTGGATGATTGAGGAAAATGTAATGAAAGAACTCTACAAAAGCAGGGGCCGACAGCGTGGTGGCTCATGCCTGTAGTTCAAGACTAGCCTGGGTGACACGACAAGACTCTGTCTCTTAAAAAGTATGGGCAGCGTTAAGAGATGGTGCAATACCCTATGGCTGGGAACCTAGGAAACTGTCCCACTCTGAGGCTTTAATAAAAGAGTTGAGCAAAAAAGCCAAAACTGAAACTCAAAACTGCTTTTAGTAGAGGGACTCAGACAATGTACAGAGACCTGGCTGAGAAGGAACAAGGACAATGAAACCCTTACTCCCCTTCTGCCTTCTAATCTCCCATGGGTAGCTCCCATTGACTGAACCCAAGGACAAGCTAGAGGACAAAGTGGCTTGTTATAGTCCAGAAAAGTCCCTTCTTGGAGCAGAGAAGAAGGTAGGGAAAGGTAGAAGGTTGGTGAAGAGAGCAAACAGAAGATATCCAGCAAGCACACACTCTTCATTTGCAATTTGTAGTTTCTTACCCAGTGACTGGCCCTGGGGGAAACAAAAGAGAAAAGGAGCTGTGGATTCTACTCCCAGGATTTGGGCCACTCTCCCAGATTCCCTGGGTTCGATATCAATCAGATATCTTCTGATGGATCAGAACAACTTTTTGCTTTAATTTTCCTTTCTTACTTTTACCTCCAGAAGGCTACAGAAATACTCGTGTTGGCTCTGTGAAGTCACCAGTTATAGGCATGTATCACACAACACAATAATAACTCTAGATCGTGATATGTATCTCCTGTGAACTTTAAGTTGAGGATAACATTGACTCCATTGATCTGTGCCAAGTCTTTGGTGCTTTTTTTGTCCATGTTGTATGGTTACCTTTTTGTAACATTAAAACATGTGAAGGCTGATTGCTTAAAGGGACTTTTTATTCCCATCCCCAAATACTGATTCATGATGGAAGACATCCTGGAAAGAGAAATGGCCTAAGGGTGCGTGGCTCTTTCCACTTGTGATGAAAATTGAACCTCGGGTGAGTTTTTTGAAGTGCTTTAATCTTTGAATGTGTCTTCCCCTCCCCCCCATCCTTAATGTATATATATATTTTTTTTTCCCTTCTCTCTTAAGATCCGATAAAAGAAATCACTGTCTACTCATATTTGGTCATCTTTGATACAGTGATCGTGTGTGCGTATGTGTGTGTGTGTGTGTGTGTTTGAGAGAGAGAAACTGCTTTTCATTTCCCAAAGCATTGATTCTTGCGTACGTAGACAGTAAAGAAATCAGAGAAAGAGTGATGGTGGATAAGTCCCTGAATAGTTTCTTATCTCTGTGCTAGTTGAATTCTCTTCTACCAGAAGGTAACTGTGCCCACCCCACCCCCAGATATTGTTCCTCTCCATTTGGCTACTTGGATCTGTAGTTTTGGATGTCCTTAGACTTAGGGGATAACTTTTTTTTTTTTTTTTTTAGTTTTGTAAACCATTGAGACATAAATCTTCACATTTGGAATTGCTTTGTCACCTTAGTCACACAGAAGTAAAATCCAGAGAATTAATCTCCTTTATTTTTTTCCTAGGGCTAAACCTTTACCTTCACTGTTTGGGTGAAAGGAATACTTATATTTTTTCCCTAAGTTTGAGGCCTTTTGCTATTTCCTTTTAGTTGGTGACAGAACTCTATGTAAGAAGTCCTCTAAGGAATTGATCTTTTGCTATCCAGCCCTTCTCCCATGTGCATTTCCTAAAGAACTCAAGTGTTTCCCAGGTCTCTCTGAAAGTTCTAGGCTGATAGTTATAAGGAGGTCTCTGTGTCATGTTGCTTATTCTCTGAATCTTGCGAGATGGCTGTCTTCATTTGTCTTTTTCTTAAAGTTAAGAGTTAAAGGAATCCTTTATCTGAGGGCTCATTTAAGGCCCTCATCCAGGCTATAAATTGCAACCCATTAGAGGGTCATAAAATAACTTAGCAGGTTGCAACTGGAAGTTTTTTAAATAAAATAAAATAGAAAATACAACAGGTGTGGGCAGCACCTGTGGCTCAAAGGAGTAGGGCACTGGCCCCATGTGCCAGAGGTGGCGGGTTCACACCCAGCCCCGGCTAAAAACTGCAAAAAAAAATATACAACAGGTGTATGATTCCATTTATATGCGATGCCAAGAGTACACTAATTCATAGAGACAAAAAGTATAGTGGTGGCTACCAGAGCCTGGAGAAAAGAGAGAATGGGGATTAATGTTTAATGGGTATGGAGTTTCAGTTTGGGAAAATAAAATGTTCTGGAGATGTATCGTGGTGACAGTTATACTACAATGTGAATCAACGTGAATATACTTAATGTCACTTTAAAAAATGTACACTTTAAAATGGTTAAAATGATCAATTGTATGTTTCTATATCTTATCACAATAAAAATAAATGTGTGTGTCATATTTTTCAGAAACCTTTCTCCCCTGTTTCATATATGCATGGTGGGTTACAATAAAAGTGCATTTGTTATTTGGGATGAGTTAAGACATTTGAAAAGTGACAACTCTAAGGAGTAGAAAGGATGTGGTGTGGCAGACAACACATCTTCTGTGTCCTTCTTCTTCATTCAGCTCTCTCTCAGGATGGACGGAGCAGCATTAGTATAGTGAGCAGGAGAGGGGTGGGTTATGGCAACTGAAGTTGACAGGCAGTGCCACATTGAGATGAAGTCCTTGTGATTCTGCAAGGTCCTCTTGGGGAGCTAAAGAAAATTAATGTTAAACTAAGTAACCCTTATGTTATCTTGTTTTGCCAACAAGAAAAAGAGGAATGGTTTTTTTCATGTTATTGAATGGTAGACATTGTACTAAGTAGTTTGCATGCAGTATCTCATACACTATGTAGCACTTGAAAAGTAAATCTAATTGCTAAACTCATTTTGCAAATGAGAAAACAGATATAGCCAGATGGAATAACTTGTCCAGTATTATAGTGTAAATGATAGCAGTGTACACATTTTAATCTAGGTTCTCCTACCGTATTCATGCTCTGCTTAATCTCTGTGCTATATTGTGCTATAGCAGAGGGACTCGGACAGAAGCTCAAGACTTCATCATTCAAGTCAAATCATTGTTTTGGTACCAGCTATGCTGTAGGGGTTTCCCCAGAATAACACTCATGGATGAATCTTTAGGGATTATATCTGGGTCCCCACAATGCCATTAAGATAAGATAAATGTACATCTAGATATACAAGATACACCTTGTTTAAAGAATCGATAGCTCTCTGTAGGTCACCAAGACAGTAGGTAATCATTGGCTAAAATGAAGGTATAGATACGTAAAATTCCTGCCATGGATTTCACTATTTAGAAAATTTCTCCTATTCTAAAAATTTGAGTTTACATTTGAACTTATAGATATTTGAACAAACTACTGATTCTTAGGTTCTACTTATTACAATCTGCGAGGTCTTACCTTTAAGAGCAATTTTCCAGCATGATAGAGATGAAGAACAACAGAGAAATTTGTACACATTGCTATTGGCCATGAATGTCACCTATTTTGAAACTGTTATGGGCAAAAAGGAAGTTTGAAATATATATATTATAGGCTATAGAGATCTTTTTAACTTGTCTTTTCCTGCTTATTATACATCTCATAAATTATGTTTTTCCCTTTGATATCTAAATCAGATCAAAGTCCATTGTTGTATCTATTATACAAATATTGCTAACTATAGTCTCTATTAGTGTCACTAAATTTATGACTATTTAGTTCTATTACATTTAGATCTTTTAATCCTTCTATATACTACTTTCATAGTAGATAGTTGAATATAAAAAAACTATAAATGTACTAATTAAAAATAAGTTAAAGTATATTCAGATTATATCAACCATAGTTTGTATTTCTTTTTTTTTTTTTCTTTGAGACAGAGTCTCACTTTGTCACCCTCGATAGAATGGCGTGGCATCATAGCTCACAGCAATCTTAAACTCGTGGGCTCAAGAGATTCTCTTGCCTCAGTCTCCCAAGTATCTGGGACTACAGGCACCTGCCACAAAGCCCAGCAATTTTTTTAGAGATAGGATCTCACTCTTATTCAGGCTGCTTTTAAACTCTTGAGCTCAGACAGTCCATGCGCTTCAGCCTCCCAGAGTGCTAGGATTACATGTGTGAGCCACTACACTCAGCCATATGTTGTATTTTCTTAAACTCAAGTGTTTGATTTTGATTATTCTAATTTTTTTTTATTAAATCATAGCTATGTACATTAGTGCAATCAAGGGGTACAATGTGCTGGTTTCATATACAATCTGAAATGTTTTCATCAAACTGTTTAACATACCCTTCATGGCATTTTTCTTAGTTACTGTATAAAGACATTTGTATTCTGCATTTAGTAAGTTTTGCTGGTACCCTTCTAAGATGCACCATAGGTGTGGCCCCACCAATTACCCTCCCTCACCCCAACCTTCCTCCTCCTCTCCCTTCCCATATTCTTGTACTATAGTTGGATTATAGCCTTCATATGAAACCTTTAAATTAGCTTCACAGTAGGGCTGAGTACATTAGATACTTTTTCTTCCATTCTTGAGATACTTTGCTAAGAAGTTCCTTTTGGAAGGATGTTTGGAGAGTACTTAGATATCTAAAAATATACCTTCCATTCGACCCTGTAATTCCTTTACTAGGTATATACCCAGAAGACCAAAAATCACATTATAACAAAGGCATCTGTACCAGAATGTTTATTGCAGCCCAATTCATAATTGCTAAGTTATGGAAAAAAGCACAAGTGCCCATCGACCCACGAATGGATTAATAAATTGTGGTACATGTATACCATGGAATACTATGCAGCCTTAAAGAAAGATGGAAACTTTACCTCTTTCATGTTTACATGGATGGAGCTGGAACATAGTCTTCTTAGCAAAGTATCTCAAGATTATTCTAATTTTAAAATAAAAGTCTAAATTTTTGAATATAGATTAACCTAGCAATTATTTTTCATCAGGATTTCAAGATTTAAAGAGTATTGCCAACCACC